>JAQQSW010019746.1:0-10989 GCA_028646575.1 Pseudocheirus occidentalis
CTGGTGCTGCTGGTGTCCCTGCTGGGCATGGTCTGATGCTGCTCATGTCCCCAGTGGGCACAGTGCCAGTGCTGCTGATGCCCTCTGTGGGCACAGTGCCAGTGCTGCTGATGCCCCCTGTGGACACAGTGCCAGTGCTGCTGATGCCCCTGGCTCCCTAAGGCTGGTGCTGCTGGTGTCCCTGTTGGGCATGGTCCGAAGCTGCTCATGTCCCCAGTGGGCACAGTGCCAGTGCTGCTGATGCCCTCTGTGGGCACAGTGCCAGTGCTGCTGATGCCCCCTGTGGGCACAGTGCCAGTGCTGCTGATGCCCCTGGCTCCCTAAGGCTGGTGCTGCTGGTGTCCCTGTTGGGCATGGTCCAATGCTGCTCATGTCCCCAGTGGGCACAGTGCCGGTGCTGCTCATGCCCTCGGTTCCCCAGTGCCCATGTCACCTCTTCACAATTCCCCAAGCAGCCTTTCTTGGGTCACTTGGCACAGGCTGGTACCTGTCTTCATAGGATTTTTGCTCCTTTCACTCCTGCCCTTCATTCCTTTCCCACTTTCTAGTTCATAAGTGAAAAGAGCAGAAGAGGGAGGGCAGAGGGTGGACAAGAAGGACTCCCCATATCTGAAGCTGGGAGGAGCCTCAGGGCATCACATCAAATTCGATCCAAATGGAGAATCCCTTTTGGTTTCTCCTCACTCTGTAAGATGAGAGACCCTGGCAGCTCCAGACCTCTGATCTTGGGTCTCAAACAGCTCAGATGCTAAGAGGCCAGAGTCATCAGAAACAGTGGGTCTGCATGTGCCATTGCACACCCACTTCTTTCTCTCTTTCCCTGGGTTCTCCTCTGGCAGGGGCATGGATATTCACCAGCGCCCTGCGGGTGGGTCTGGCCAGGCATGTTGGGCAGGCAGTTCGAGACCATTCTCTGGCCAGCACATCCAGCAAAGTGAGGGTGATCACCATTGGGATTGTCTCACTGCTCAGGGTCCTACACAAGGAGGTTTTGGACAACTCTCAGGTATGTGGGTCTAAGGACTGAGAGGCTGGGGGACAGTAGCCTGCTGAGGAGCAGGGCTAGGACAAGGACAGGCAGTCACAATTAGAGCTGCCCTGGAATGGAATAGAATGGAATGGGCTGCCTTGGGAAATAGTAAGCTCCCCATCACTGGAAGTATTCAAGGAGGATCTGCAAGACCCAGGTCAGAAAGACTGTGTAGGGTGGGGGATTGGATTATGTCATCACTGAGGTTCCTTCTAGCTTTTGAGATTCAGCAACTCACATGCCCTCCCTATGCTAAGCCACATGGAGGGCGGGGCTGTAAGAGCAGGGTGGGGAAGCACAGGTAAGGACTGAGGGGAGGGGAGGACTGAGAGTATGCCTCACAGAAGGGTGGTAACAGACCCTAGGAATGCTCCATTGCTGTGGTCCATATTCACCGTGTGCTAGACATTTGGAATACAAAGACAGACAATGTATCCCTTGCCCCCAGAAAACTCACAGGGGAAGCAACTGAACAGAAGTATGAATAAAAATAGATACAGAGTAAATATGAAGTAAGTTTTGGAAGGGGGGGCACTGACAACAAAGCAATGGGGAAAGGCTTCCTGGACGTGGTGCTGTTTGAGCTGAGCCTTGAGGGATTCTCTAAGGTAGAGGGGAGGAAGGACGCTGCCCTGCAGGCAAGGAGGAAAGCCTGGGCAAGAACACAGAGCTGAAAAATGGCTCATCCCATGTGAAGAGCAGAGAGAAGTCCAGTGGGGCAAGCCCAGAGAATTTCTACAGGAGAGGAATGAGCTCCGGCCTGAAGTCAGTCTGTGAAGGGCTTCAAAAGGCAATAGGAACAAACTCTAACAGTAATAGGGAGCCCTTGGGATTTATAAAACATGGTCAAAGCTGTGCTTTAAGGGAAGGTGCTGGAGGAGCAGGGAAGTGAGACATCCCCCTCTGGATGTGGGGGAGAAGACAAGGTCAGGGAGTCCTTCCCTTGCCTGAGTAGGCCTCGGGTTCCACACTTAACACAATGAGGAGTTTTCGAGACCCCTTAGCCCTTTGTGCTGTGACCTTTGATGTTCTCTGTTCCAAGGGCCCCTCCAGCCCTGACAGTTCCTATTTTGCATTTGAAGGGTTCCTCCTTCCCCCCCTCCCCTTTCCATGTTAATGGAACTTTAGGCCCTGACAGCCCCATTCTGGGTTCTTCTCATCTCGTGGTCAGTTCGGGGAGTCTATAAAATGTCCTAGGTGATGGGAGACACAGCCAGCAGGTGGCAGTGCTGTCCACAGGAAATATGGCCAGGGTCCAAGCCCTTAGCTGGGACTCTCAGAAATGGTGTGACCAGTAAAGGTAGGGAGAGCCTGCCAATAAGCAGAACCCTGGGGAGGGGCCTCCCCAGCAACTGCTGTCTATCCTCATCCCTAAGTGCCCTAGCTCCCCAAAGCCCCCCAGCCTCCATGTCTCACCCAGCAGTGAGAGCTGAGCCCAGAGCTCCCTCCACCCACCCCACACCACCCCATTCTGGTCTTTCTCTTTGGGCCTCAGTCTCCCTATCTGGGAAATCAGAGGTTCCCCTCCAGTTCTATGATATGATGATTGTCAGTCTTTCCTGACCCCTCTGTGTGCCTAGTCCTGTGCTCAGTTACATTGTAGGAACAGGGGAAGCATTGAGCGTAAGGACTCCCATCACTTCTGCTATAGGGAGCCAAGGGCCTTTGGGACCCAGTACAGAGTACAGACTCTGCAAGCTCAGAATCCTGTTCCCTCCAAGACAGTGCCCTCAGTGAGTTGCCCATTCAAGGCAGAAGGCAGAGAAAGATCCCCCTGGAGCCGAGAGGAGAGGGAGGGGAGCAGGGCAGTGGACTGACCTTAGGTCTGGAAGGCCAGGGAGGGTTCCTACCCTTGCCCCAGTGACCCTCACAGACATGGCTTCTGTCTCCTGCTGGCCTGAATCTAGAACGAAAACCCAATCCCCTACAAGTCAGATGACAGCAGCCAAGGCACCCTCTACTCCCTGGACAGCAACCACTCCCACTTCATCCTGGTGGACCCCCTGCTGGACAGAGCCCCAGCTGCAGCCAGAGCACCTGGGCATGGAGATCCAACCACCAGGCTCAGGCTCCTGTTGGAAAAGCACATTTCAGAGCAACGGACAGGCTATGGAGGTGAGGAAGCTCCCTCGTGCCCCCTTGTCCCAGAAAGCACCAGCTTCCCCAGGAGACAAATCCCAAGCCTTCCAGGCAATGGTCAACTTGGCTGCAAGAGAAGTCACTCAAATGCCAACTTCCTGGGCACGACTGGGCTTCCTCCCTTTGCTTCTTCATTAGGGAGCAGAGCCCCAGGCCAGGCAGGGCTGACAAGGGAAGAGGCAGCTCCCACCCTCTTGGTGTTCAGAGCCTTTCAGAAGCCTGAGACATGAGTGTGGATGACAGAGACAGGGTATGGTGGAGAAAGGGCCGGCCTTAGACTTAGGGAGGCCTGGATCCCAAATCTGCCTCTTCCACTTACAGGCTGTGTGACTGACTCATTCCCATCTTCTTGGCTCCAGTAGCATGAAGGGCTGAGCTGGATGGCCTCCAAGGCCTGTAAGCTTAGAATTCTAACTGGGACTTCTGCTGGGATTTGGGTGTGAGCAGACCCCTCTGAAGCCCAGTCTCAGCCCAGACCAGATTATTCACTGAGTTAGAGAAGGCCCGCCTCCTAGGACTGTCATCTGTCTGCCTGCCCCGTGCCCTTTCTGCTGAATCCAGTAAATTGTGTTAATTCTTTAAGAGAGGCAGGCAGGCAGCTCAGCACAAGCGAATATTGTGGAGCATATTGTGTCCTCTATCTGGGCCTCTCAGGCAGGATCCAATCCTGTGAAAGAAATGGATTGGCCTAGGAGAGGCAGCAGAGGCACTGAGTGGCAGCCCCTTCCCTTCTCTAACATGAAAGGATTGGGCCTTCCCATCCCAGCTGCATGTCTGTGGTTCCTTGAAAGCTGCTGGGCATCTCTGACCCACCAGACTGCACACTTTCTATATCATAGAATTCTAGCAGAATTTGGAGAAATCAGCACCAGGGCTGGCCACCTGAGCCATTCCCTCCCTCCAGCCTTCCCTCATGCCAGGGAAGGGGTAGGGAGGGGAAGAGGGAAGGAGGGAAGGGGAAGGTGGAGGGAAAAAGAGAGGGGAGGAGGGAGGGAGGGGGGCTACTTTCCCTTATTTGTAGTCACAAGCCTTGAAAGATGAGAAGCCGGGGCTTTGGGTCAGCTTGGCATCAAAAGCTCCTTCTTACATTTATCTACAATGGCTGCTTGTGGCTTTTCTCTGCCTCAAGCTTGAGCACAGGTGATGATCTCCTGCTGGACTGGTCATTAACTGAAGGGATGACTTCACTGTGTCTTCTGACCAACTTTACACCATTAGCTGAGAAAGGGAAAGAGAGAGAAGGGAAGAGAGACAGAGAGAGAAAAGGAGAGACAGAGATAAAGACAGAGACAGGAGAGAAAGAGGAGAGACAGATAAAGACAGAGAGACAGAGACAGAGAGAGACAGAAAGACAGAGATTGAGAGAGATAGAGAACCCATCCTCAAAACACCCCCTTCCTTCACAAGTGTTTACCACTGGTGCCTGCCACCCCAGACTTAGCCTTGGCCAGACCTCACTCTCTGAAAGGCTCTCTTTGGAAGTGAGGCTTCCTGAACCAACAGCATTTCTAGGGCCTAGGCTTAGAGCAGTTTCGGTAGAGAGACCCCTGCCCCAGCCCTGCATCCAAGCTTTACCCTCCTCTCCGTTTCCAGGAAAAGGCAGCATTGAGATCCCTGTGCTTTGTTTACTGGTCAATGGGGGCCCGAGCACCTTGGAGGTAAGAAGCTGAGTCTGAGATTAGACGACCCTTTTCCAGGGTGGCCCAGATGATCTCGAAGGCCCTCCTCCCACTCCTGGATTCCTTTTCCTCCCCCACCTCCCCTCCCGGCCTTCCCCTGACTGAGGGACAGAGGGCTCACGGAGCCCCTCTTAGGATCTCTGGATGAGCTGGAAGGGGGCTGCCCCTCTGCCACTGTGCCCGTGACTGTTTTCGGTGTCCTCCTTGTCATGCCCCTCCACCAACATAGGTCCTTTGTGTGTGTGTGTGTGTGGGGGGGGTGATAGCAAATCTTCCAGGCAGTAGAGAACTCATCCCCTTGGCTGATCCTGGCGGGCTCGGGAGGCATGGCAGACATCATTACCACCCTGATGAATCAGCCCCACCTCATCATGCCCCAAGTGATGGAGAAACAGTTTCAGGAAAAATTCCCCACCGAAAACTTCTCCTGGGAGGACATTGTCCACTGGACAGAGCTGGTAGGTTGGCCTTTCCTCTGAAGAGGCTGCAGGGGTCCATGGTGAGATCAGCAGGGGCCAGGGAGGAAGCCTTAGGATGGGGTCCTGGGCCACTCTAGGTGAGTCCTCTCCTAGGGGCTTGGAAAGACCTGCCTGAGAGTCTGTGGATTCAAAGTGCCTGACATCCCTCAGCTCCCTGGGTTCTCATGACAGACCTAGTCCAGAGCCAATGTAGGCATTGTTCCCATTTCATAGATGAGGGGACCGAGCCTCTAAGAAATGCAAAGAATTACCTGTGGCCACACAGCTAGGCAGGGACAAAGACAAGATGTGAGACCCCAGTTCTGGGTCCAACAGGCTGGTCACTGAAGCCCCCCGCACCCCTGCCCCAGCCCTACAGCTGGGTCTCCTGTTCCCCTTTGTGGGGCCTTGAGCAAAACTAGCTTCTCTGGGTCTTCGTTTCCTCATTTGTACAAAAAGGTAATTGGAGGAGGTAGAGCCAAGGGTCCCCTTCAGCACCAAGAAAGCCAGAGGCACAACCTTGGAGGACAGTTATTCCACCTGCCCTTGGTACTCAAGTGAGAGAACAGGCCCAGAGAAGAAATGGGGGGCTGGTGCCGGAAATACACCCTCCCCCCTGCACACATACACACACCACACATCACCATGGGATTGATCAATGTCACACAGACAGATCCTACCAATGCTGAGTCTGGAAAGCCTCTCTATGGGCAGAACCCTGACAGAATGCCATTGCCATGTTCTAGAGCCCTAGTTCTACTACCCTCCCACATTCCAGAGCCCTAGTTCTACTATCCTCCCACATTCCAGAGCCCTAGTTTTATTACCCTCCCACATTCAAGAGCCCAGTTCTACTACCCTCCCACATTCCAGAGCCCTAGTTCTACCCCCCTCCTCATATCCCAGAGCCTAATTCTATTCCCTCCCCAAGCCCCCTCACCCAGCTACCTGCTGCTACTTGGTGTTGTAATCCCCAGCTAACCATATAATCTCCTGTGGACTCTCTTTTCCAAGGCCTCCAGACTTGTCCCTTCCACTCTGGTACAGGGGGATTTTTTCTTGCTTTGTCCATCCAACTGCATGTCCCTAGGCTCTCCCCATCCCCACCCCCCATGGCCACAGAGATTCTAGATCCAGATTTGGGCTCCCCAGTCATCCTCCTACAGGGGACCCTGTCAATGAGCCCCTACCGTACCCAGTACCCCTATCTGCAAAAGAGACCAGTGTCTCCAGACTTCTCTGGTAAGAGCCAAGCCCAGGCCACCTGGGAGACTCCACCCCCTGAGAGCCTGGCCTGAGTCCTGCTCCCACTCCTGACAGCTCCAGGCCATTACGGCCCAGCAGCATCTCCTCACTGTCCATGACTTCGAACAGGACAGCTCTGAGGAGCTGGACACCATCATCTTGAAGGCGTTAGTGAAAGGTAAGGACAGGGCTGGCTTTGGGGAGGTGGGAAGGCATTCTTCTTTGTCCTCTGTAACACCCAGGATGGCCTTTGGGGGGTGGCTGCCCCCTCAGTCCCTCCTGTCACTGACGAGTCTCTGGTCTAGACCTCAGGCCAAAGGGCCAATCCTTCTCCATGACTCAGTTTTCCCATCTATAAAATGAAGTCTCCATAATCTCTAATACCATGACTCCAGAGTAAAGTGGTGGGGGGTGGGGGTAGCAGCAGTCAGTTCTCTGGGCGTCTGACCCCAAAGCCAGACTCTGGGCTGCCAGAGACAGGGTTTTGTGGTAGAGAGC
Source organism: Pseudocheirus occidentalis (assembly GCA_028646575.1). NCBI lineage: Eukaryota > Metazoa > Chordata > Mammalia > Diprotodontia > Pseudocheiridae > Pseudocheirus > Pseudocheirus occidentalis. The sequence goes on from JAQQSW010019746.1 coordinate 7,050, forward strand.
CCCAGACTTGGCACTGAGAGAGGTTTGGGCTGAGGTCCCAGTGGCGCCACTTTCTGGCTGGTGCAAAACTGATCCCAGGCCCTTCGTGTCACTCCTTGGGCCTCAGTCCACCCTTTTGTAGCATGACCTGCTCATGCTCCAAGCCCAAGTCAGCCTTAGCAGCCCCTTTCTCGGGGGAATGAAGATGGTGAGCCTGTGCGAGAGGCCCTGGCGACTCTCCCTGTGGCAGGGTACCACAGTGAGTGCGTCCAGCCCCATGGAGGTGGCACTGTGGAGGACAGTCCAGTGCCCAGGCTCCAGTCAGCAGACAGGCAGGAAGCCCCTCTTAGGCACAGGGCCTTTGGCTGGGTGCCAACCTAGAGCCACAGCGAGGAGCAGGCCCCTCCTGCCCTTCCAGGGCCCACGGCCAGGAAGGGGACAAGGCACCAGCCTGGAGAAGCATCGTCGCCAGCGATGTCGCTGAACACGCACCCGATGGAGGGGACCCTTCCTTGTCACAGGCTCAAGGACAGAAGGGACCAGAAGCCAGCTGGTCTGACCCCAGCACTGTACAGGAGAAGAAACTAAGGTTAAGAGGGAGAGGGGACATGCACAGTCTGCCAAGTAGGAAGTGAGTGGTGGGGAGGGACCACACACACACACCACAAACACACAGAGACACACCACACAGCACACACACACAAAGACACAACACACCACACACACAGACACACACACACATCCTACTGAGAACAAGGGCTCAGACATAGCCTCTTTGGCATAAATCTTCCCAGTGTCCTTGGGGGCCTGGCTAGCTACTTTCTCGGGCCATGAAAAGGGCCAGAATGGCTGGATGTGAGGACAAGTTATAGCCCTTGGGAGCCCCTCCTCTAGGGATCAGGGGCTATGCCTCTCCTGGGCAACCCGACCTCCCACAGTCTGGGGGCACAGCTTCAGGGCTGCCCTTCCACACCTCCTCAGATTCCTTTAAAAGGAGGAGGGTCTCAGAGCCCCTGCCCTCAGCCCTCTGCACACACCCCTAAATCAGAAGCTTGGGGTCCTGTGTTCCTGACAATCTGAGTCGTTCACTCAGAAACGCAGGCGTGTTTAATAGTGGGGTGGACCAGAGATGGAGTGAGTGAGGCCTCTGGGGGCTCCCTCTCACCTCCATTTCAAGAGGCTTACCTTTTTTGTTGAATGCGCATAAGGGATTGTCTTGGGACTAAGAAATAGGCAAATTGAAGACTTGACTGATTTTAAGATAAGACGGGCTGGTGACTGGATAAAGTGCCAGGGCCAGAGGCAGAACTACGGATGTGACCACGAAGGCACAGGGGCCAGCCCGACTCTGGGCTCAGCCTGGAGCTGGCTCATCTGCCTTGCCCAGACCCCTCTGCTGTAGAACGCCCTGAGCCAACACCCTCGAGGCCATCCAGGGGCTCACTGGCCTCCACGCCCCGACTTCAGCATGGTTGGCAATGTCCCCTGCTGCCCAGTGGCCCTTTCCTTCCTCCCTGCAGCCTGTAAGAGCCACAGCCAGGAGGCCCAGGAGTACCTGGACGAGCTGAAACTGGCCGTGGCCTGGAACCGCATTGACATCGCCAAAAGTGAGATATTCAGTGGCGATGTGGAATGGAAGGTAGTCCGTGGGGCCTGGCCCCTTCCTTTCGACTTTCTGTCTCTTTCCTGGAAAGACCTCTGCATCCCTTCCCAACCCTGAGGCCTGGCCACCTTCCCGTCCCTGTTCTGAATGCCCGCAACTCACTGAGTTGGCCCCAAATGAGGGGCTGGTATTGGGGGTGGAGGATGAGAGCATCCCTTGGAGAGGGCCTTGGCCCAGAAGCAGTTGGGGCAAAGGGAAATGAACCTGGTGGGCATAGCCTTCAGTTTGCCAAGTGGTGGTGCCCACTAGCATGCCCACCAAGTGCTGTCTCAAATGGGAGAGCACCGTGGTTGTCCAGCCTGAGGCTGTCCAGCCAGCTTGCCCAGCTTCCCTCAAACCACAGACAGCCCATGGTTTCGTTCCCCTCTGGCATGGATTTGTCTCCACAGATTCATTCTGACCTTTGGACTTCTCTCTGAGTCCTGTGGCTACCCCTTCTTGTGGTGACAAGCCTCATCACAGTCACTCTGTCAGAATGACTCTTTCTCCTCCTCCTCCTCCTCACCCTCCTCCCCTCCACAAGCCCTAGAGCTGCTGTGGCTCCCTATGACCCCTCGCTGTTCTGATCACCTTCTGACTCCACAGTCTGGTGACCTGGAGGAGGCGATGATGGATGCCCTGGTGAACGACAAACCAGAGTTTGTGCGGCTCTTTGTGGACAATGGAGCCAGCGTGCCAGACTTTCTGACATACGGGCGTCTGCAGGAGCTGTATCGGGCCGTCCCCCAGAAAAGCCTGCTCTTCCACCTGCTCCTCAGGAAGCATGAGGAGAGCAGACTGACACTGGCTGGGCTGGGGGCCGGGCAGCTGGGCAAGGAGCCACTGGGGGAGCCCCCCTCATTCTCCCTGCATGACGTGGCTCGTGTGCTCAAGGACTTCCTCCGTGATGCCTGCCGAGGCTTCTACCAGGAGGGCAAGCTGGCAGGCCGCAGGAGGGCTGTAAGTCATGGCAGAGCGGGGGTCCCTGGGCCTGCTCCCACCCTGAAGGGCCCGAAACGGCTGGAGGTTAGACACCTTCTCACCGTGAGAGCTGTGCCAGTGTGGAGTGGGTTCCCCATCTCTGTGGGTGGGAGGGCAGGATGGCAAGGTGCCCTTTAGGGATTCAGGTCTGAGCTACAGCCTCTGTCCTCGAGGGTTCATAGCCTGGCAGAGACAGAGGCCACTGGCCTAGGGTTCTGTGGGGGCTGAGGGGGACCCAGGTAGGCCTCAGGTTCCCTCCTTGTGATCACTGCCCTGAATGGTCAGCACCAAGGCCTGTGTGTGCTCAGAGCCCCATTCGTTCTTCCCTCTAGGACAAAGTGACTGCCAAGCGCCTTGGTGGGCCAAAGTGGGCCTTAGACCTGACCCAGAGGAGCACGGCACCCTGGAGGGACTTGTTCTTGTGGGCCGTGCTCCAGAATAGGCACAAGATGGCCAATTACTTCTGGGCCATGGTGGGTGAGCTGGCCTGGGGCTGGGGAGATTGGAGAAGGGTCCCCTCCCCTCAGGCTGAGCCCTGCCTATGGCCAGGTCCCCTCCCTTCCATAACTCCCCCAGCCCACCCAGTCCCCATCTGGGAGAGGGCCAGGAACAGTGATGTGGTCTCAGGGTGAGGAACCCATTTGACAGAAAAGAACCCCCAGGCTCCAAGACAGACCCACAGTGAGGCTTGGGTTGGTATGCCGCCCCCCCCCCCCCAACTCCCAACCCAAGACTCCTCCTACCGAGGACTAGGCCCAGCCCCTGGTGAGATGTAAAGAGGCCTGTGCCTGGGCTCCTTCCTCTTTCCCTCAGGGAGTGGATAGTCTAGTGGCCCTTGCTTACAACGCTAGGCAGGACATGAGGCCTGTGAGAGGCATATGGGGAGGGGACCTGGGCAGGAGGTACAAGGGAGAGAGCTCACCCCACCAGGGGATGGGACGCTCAGTGGTCAGGCTGCCAGCCCCCTCCTCCCTGGGGGAAGGGAAGCTTCTAGCTCTGAGATTCTGCTGGGGGGGGGGGGGGAGGGAGGAGAGGAAAGGGAGCCCAAATGTCCCAGGGAAGGCTGCCCAGTGGTGGGGAGTGGGAGACTGGGCTGAAGGTACAGACCTGGACAAGGTGAAGACTGAGGAGGCTTAAAGATGAGCTCCATAGTGGAGCCACAGGCCACAGAATCAAGAAGAACTGAGTTCAAATCTAGCCCAAGACCCTGACTAGCTGTGTGACCCTGGGCAAGTCCCTGAAACTTTGCCTGCCTCAGTTTTCTCCTTGGCACCTGTGGGCAGGGGTGTGAGGACCCCTAGGGATGATGTCTGTAGAAGACTTAGCCTGGGCTGGGCT
>JAQQSW010019747.1:0-10989 GCA_028646575.1 Pseudocheirus occidentalis
GAGGTCTGGGAAGGTGGGCAGGGGAGGTGGGAGAGGATCTAGGGCGAATTGGGGTATGTCTGGGGGCCTACCTCCTGGGGATCTTCCTGACCTCGGCCTCTCTGCCCCCATTCCCTGTAAGGAGAGTGAGAGCCAGGCTTTAGTGGGACTCAGCTCACACCCCATTGGGTCCTCAGCCCAAGTGACCCCAGCTCCAAGAACTCACCGAGTCTGGCCTGATGTGAATGGCGTCTGTGGCAGAGGAGGAGGAGGAGGAAGAGTAGGAGCATGAAGGCAGAGACACCCATTGAGATGTTGGCTGTGAGACCTGGGGAGCCAAGGAGTAAGACATAGGGAGGGGGAGGGCTAACAGGGCACTGGTCTCTGGGGAGCCCCCAGTCCAGGGGGCAGCAGACAGAGCCCGTCCTCAGGGAGCCTCCAGGCTCACTCTTTGACTTAGTTCTGTTGTTGGGTCATGTCTGACTGTCTGAGACCACACTGGGGGTTTTTGTGGCAGAGACACTGCAGGGTTTGCCATTTTCTGCTCCAGCCCATTTTATGGATGGAGAAACTGAGTTAAACAAAGGGCGGTGACTTGCCCAGGGTCACACAGCTAGCAAGTGCCTGAGGCCACATTGGAACTCAGGACCATGAGTCTTCCTGACTCCAGGCCTGGTGCTCTGCCCACTGCACCACCTGGCTGCCCCCAGTTCAGGTCTACAGACTTATTAAGCCGCCCCTGGCCCCAGTCTGTGCTGGGTCAGACCCACAGGAATCATGAGAAAACAAAGCTGGCTCCTGCCTCCAGGGGCTGACGCTCCCCTGCAATGCTCTGGTGCCATGTACACAGATCAGTTAGTGGGGACTCATCTGAGGAGTGGGACGGCCAACATCTGGGTAGGGGGACAGGAAAGGCTTCTTCAGGAGGAGGCTCCTAAGCTTAGCTTGGGAGGTATCTTTGCATTGTAAGAGGAGGAGGTGAGGAGGGAGAGCATGCTAGGAGTGGGGACAGCCTGGGCAAAGTTCTAGAGGTGGGAAAAGGAGAATAACCAGTTGCTGCAGAAGGAGTGGTGGGAAATGAGGGGACCCTGGATGGGGTGGGCTGACCCTGACTGGACTCCCAGCCCTGCCTCCCTCCACTGTCTGCTGGGAATTCTCCAGTCACTCACCAAACCATGTGTTCCGAGATTCAGGGCTTGGAGAGGAGGTCCCTGGGGATGAGGAAGGGGCCAGGGTTAGGGACTGACTGGGCAGGGAGCCCAGAGAGGCCTGGAGGGTCTGGAGAGAACCCCAGGTGTGAGCCCCAGCTGTGCCCAGACTCGCTGGATGTTGGGCAAGTCCCTCCCTCCTCAGGGCCTCAATTTTCCATCTGTTAAATGGGTGTGTGTGCTCAGTGACCCGCCTTGGCCTGTTCACTTGTGAGATTTGGTGATTAAATGATTTTTCTGACCCCTCTTCTAGCTGTTGTTTTGGCTTTTGGGGGTGACTGGGGGACACAGGGAGAGGAGAAGGGTGGTGGGCTGGGGGGAATTTAACCTTGCCCCTCCCCACTGGCTACACCCAAGGCCTGCTCTTCCCTTCTCTTGGGTCCTCCTCTCAGCTCCTTAATCCCCTTTTCCTGGGACTGAACAGACAGCTTGTGTGCCTGTGGGACCAACCTAACTGGACAAGAAGCAGATGGTGACTGTGTGCAGAGAGGCCAGGGAGGAGAGGCCTCACTGCCTGCATTCCCTGAGCAGGACCCACTGCCCAGACTCCCCATCCTCTCCCTCTGAGCCTCCTCCTCCCCCAGCCCTCCTGGCCCCTGGGGTCCCATGGGGTAGAGCCCTGAGCAGGTAGGGTGGTACCCCAGGGCCAGTGAGGGAGCTGAGGAGGGAGGGGGAGCAAGGGGCCTGGGGCTCCCTCACCTGTGACCCTGAGCATCAGGGGTTCACTTGGAAATGACCACTTTTGGGGGCTGTTACTGTGAAAGCTGTAGCATTGGTAGGTTCCTTCATGGGAAGAGTTCACAGCTGAGATGAGGAAACTGTCCTGGGAGCCCCTTCCATGGGGCTGGGCTGTGTCTTTCTTGATCTGTTCCCCTTCCTTGTAGAGGGCATACTTGTCATAGGATCCCTGTGACTGACACTGGAGGGTCACATTGTGTCCTGAGGCCACCTCAGGGCTGGGCAGGGCTGAGAGGGAGGGTGGGTCATTCAGGCCTGGGGAGGAGAAGAGCCCAGAGTTAGGCTTGTAACCCCCCTCTTTTAGAGGAGGGGCTAGACTTGGCTGGTGGAGGACTGGCCTGGGCCTACCTTGACCCACCCCTGCCTGCGGGTGGAGGTTAAGCTCTTCTCCAGAAAAATGGAAACATTAAAGTTTATGGAGGGGAAGGACCTTGGGCAGCTCTGGGGTGGGGGTGCTGAATGGAAAGTGGGTGGGTGAGTAGGGGGAGAAAGACAGAGAGAGAGAGACAGAGAGAGACAGAGAGACAAATGGGGGCCAATGTGGGGCAGGAGGCATGGACAGGGTGTCTTCTTCCCTGGTCCGGGGCTGGGGGCTCCAGTCCCTGGTTCTTTGTCACAGAATCTCTCTCCCTGGGGGTGGGGGGTGGGGGCCTATTTAAGACCCATCTTGGCCTTTTGGCCAGTTATCAGCTCCCCAAAGCAGGTCCTGGCTCATCCTGGACCCTGGGCTGGGCCCTGGGCAGGTGTGGGAAGGAGAGTAAGAGGCCTGGCTGCGTCTCCTGGTTCACTTCCACACTGGTCTCCTAAACCTTCCTGTAGAGAAAATCCTTGGAAGTACACAGAGGAGACACCCCCTCCCCATCCTGTGCCTAGGCCTGAGGTGGGGGAGAGGCAGAGCAGCCTCAGGGCCTCTCTGCTCCCTCTCCTGCCTTGAGAGGGTCAGGGCTTGGAGGGGGAGATGCCCCCCAAGCTTTGTGCCCCCTCCGCAGAGAGTCACCATCTCTGTCTGGTGGCCTGAGTGCCCAGCTGAGCCTCCTGCCTCCTTTCTGGCTCCAAGGTGGGATCTGCCTGAGGCAGCTGGTGGTGAAGTGCAGAGAGCCCTGGGCCTGAGGCACGAAGACCTGAGTTCAAATCCAGCCTTAGACTTTTGTCAACTACGTGATCCTGGGCCATTCACTTCTGTCTGCTTGCCTCAGTTTCCTCGACTGTAAGATGGGGATCCTAACATGTGGTGCTTGGCATGCGGCAGGTGCCTTGTTCACCCCGATTCCCCTCCCCCACCCCTGGCCCCAGGGGGAGAGCAGAGGCAGAGCCAGGGGACAGGACAGGAGGGGCAGAGGCAGAGGGAGGCTTGGGGCCAGGCTGGGCTTGGGAGAGGGGAACTTAGGGGCTGCTGGGCCCCAGAGCCAGCCCTGCCTGAGGTGCCTGGGCTGGGGGAGTGTCCTCATCTGTCACCACCAGCTCCAGGGGGTCACTGAGCTCTGACCATTCAAATGAGTGTCTGTAGCTGCAGTAGTAGGTCCCTGCATCTTTTGCAGTCACTGAGGGGATGGGAAACTCAGCCCCCATACCAGAGGGCTTCACATTCTTGATGTTTATTCTTCTAATCCCTTGCTTTTTCTCCAGACTGTAGATTTCAGCCCTTAAGGACCCCTGGCACTTGAGGGTCACACTTCTTTCTAAGGGCACTAATGAGCTGTTCTCTGCCCTGAGGGAGGGTTTGGGGAGTGTGTCTGGAACAAAATGAGAGACATTATATCTAGGGGATCCCCTTCCCTGTGCCCCCCATACCATGTCCCCTCACTTTAAACCCTCCCAGCCCTGCCCAGACCTCCCCTTCCCTCTCCTGGCGGCAGCCATCTGCTTTGGGAAGGGAAGTGTGGGGAGAAGGACCCACCTGCCTCTGCCCTCATCCTCTGGCCCAGACACAGCCCTGGCACAGAGCACCTGGTTACTCCCAGCTCCCCACATCCTTCCCAGCCAACACCCCCAGAGGAAGGAGACAGAAGCCTCAGAGCCTGGGCTTAGGGCTGGTGTGAGTGAAAAGGGCTGGATGCCAGGAGACCACTCTTAGGATCCCAGCTTCTCCCCTCTCCCCATCTTGCTGGGTGACCTCAGGCTGGTCCTTCTTCTTTGGGCCAAAGGTTTGCTTCTGCACAACTGGGTTTCTATCTGGCATCAGTCAGACTTTCTATCTAAAGTCCCCTTGAGTTTGGGGGTCCCCTCTCCCCAGGACTCACCGAGGCTGAGCAGGGCAGAGAGGATGGGGCTCATGATGGTGCCTGTAGATGGTGGGAGGACAGACCAGTGGTAGATCAGGCACAGTCTGAGGCTGAGGCTGTGACCAGGGTCTGCTGTGCTCTGAGTCCATCAGGGTCTAGTCTCACAGAGAAGGCTTCCCAGCTCCTTGCAACTGTGGTTTCCTGTTGATTGCCCCATGGAGGGGGTGGTTTGGGTGCCTTTGGTGTCAGCAGAGGGAGGAGGGTCAGAGCAGAAGTGGGGAGGTGCCTTTTTGGGGGCAGGTCTCACCCCACAGGGCTTTGCCAAATATGGCTCAGTCTTCCCTCACTTCCCTGCCATGCCCCGTGGATGGTGGTTGTTCTCAGGGAAATCACAGCCAACATTTAGATGGGTCTCTCAGGTTTCCAAGGTCTTTACACAGAGGATCTCACTGTAGTCTCAGTCCAGGGCTGAGGGAAGCAAGTGTTATTAACACCTCCACTTTCCAGATGGGGAAACTGAGGCAGAAGACGTGTCTTGCACAGGGTCACATAGCTGAGGTAGGATTGGAACTCAGGTCTTCCTGAGGCCAGGCTCAGCACCATTTTAATTTTCCTAAAAGAAGCTGGAAGGGATGTGGCTTAGGAGGGGTTGTGCGGAAGAAGAAGGTCCCTAGCACAGGTGCAGGAGGAAAAAAGTCCTGAGATCAGCTCATCTTCACAATTTCTGTGATGGAATTCTTCTTTTATTTGTTGGTTTTCTAGCTGTTTTATTTTCCTGTTCCATGCCCAGTTCATTGTTCTGTTCTTCTTGTGTTGATGAAAGTGTTCCGAGAGACAACGTGGGGAGCCTCCATGTTCTCTAAGGATGCCTTTGACTAGCAGCATCCCATCAGCCTTGTAATGTCTGGCCTCAGTCTCTGTTAGAGTTGTCTTGTTCTCTCCCTCCCTCCCTCTTCGTCTCCCGTCCTCGCTTTCCTTCCTCAGGCATCTTGAGGAGGTGGGGAGATTCATTTCTCTGCCATCAGCTTTAGTTGCCCCAGGATGGCTAATGCTTGAGGTCCTTGCCCAGTCCTCCAGCCTCCTGGAAGTTTCCCTGAGGGGCTCTGGGTTTGAGTCAGACTCCCAGCACATGAGTATTTTTTGTTGATGAAATGATTTATTTCTTTGATTTGTTCACCGACCCACCAGTTCCTTGAGATGAAGTGATTTTGCCTCCAGTTCCTGAAGGATCCTTTCTTCCACAGCCCCTTATCTGTTACACTTTCTGTTAGTGGGTCAGTAAAGGACGTGGCACCGTTTGTTCTCTTCTGCCTTTGTCTGGGAGGGTTTCCTGCCCCATTCTGGGGTCAGTTTTTGTAAACATGCCCTGTATTGCTCTCTCTCAGTCCTTCCTATTCCTGCTTCCTCCAGTTTCCTTGTTGAGTTGAATGTATTTCTACACAAAGTCTTTGTGAGTGTGTGTGCCCTATCCTGAGTGCAGTGCATTTGATGGCAGTCAGGCTCAGTGATGCTGCTGCCCCACCTTCAGCCTCCTCAGTCTATGGTCTTCTCCTTGTATTTCCCAGGCATGTGAGGAGCTCCTTCTACCACCTTTTATGGGTTTGGATTTTTTTTTTTGTCTTTTTCTTCTTCTCTCTCTTAATATCCTCTAAACCTGGAGCTAGTGGTCCAGGAGGCTCCTGAACAGAGGCAGACCACCCAGCTCCTACCGATCTCTTCCACCAAAACCCTGACTTCTCTTCAATTGGAGGAATTCTCAAAAAATACAGGAGGAACTCCAGTAAGCACCATGCTGGAAGTACACCAGAAGGCAGCCCTCAGGTCATTGGCCCTAGGAAATGGGGCCAGGTGTTTAAGAATCACTGACAGGGTCAGGAAAGAGCCCAGCCTTGCACTGTGACAGGGCTCTGGGACTCGATGTGGCAGTTTGTCTCCAGAGAGTCTTAGGGATTCCTCAAGTCACAAGGCAGGTCCTTTGGCAGTCCCATGGAGTGAAAGCACCCAGAAAATGTCTACAGTGTTAAGAAGAAGCACTTAGGGCCTCCTGGGTCTCTAGCATAGTGTTTGGAGACCCTCGCTCTTTAGTGAGCCCTAAAGATCTAGCTCTCAGAGACTCAAAGATCCTGGAGCTCTTATTCCTGGAATCTGGGGATCAATGAAGAATTCCAGCGGAGATAAGAAAAGATCATTTGGGCTGACCACTCCATCTAAGACCACAGTAAAGAGCATAGACTGGCCTTGGCAGGAAGTCCCAGTTTGAGAACTGAAACTTGGTAGATGAGTAAACCAAGTGGATGAAGCAATATGAAAAATTACTTTATATCTAGAGATGTTTCCAAAGAAGGAGAAAATGGCTCTAAACACCCACAGACACACAGAGATAGACACACACATATTAATGCATGTGCACATGTATGTGTTTGTGTACGTGTACATGTATATATGTATACACGTGTTACAGGGGTTATGGAGGGAGGGGAAGAAGGATTTTCCACAAGGACATTTTGGTGTAGAAATACTTTAAATTTAATAGGGAGCAAGTGGGGAGGGGACAGCACTTAAGAGAATGGATAGCCCTAGAAATAAAATAATTTTAAGCAAAGAACACTTGAAAAACTGAATTTCAAAGAATGTCACTTTCAAGATATACTTGGAAGAAAATGTAACTTGGAGAGATGATTCAAAGGAAAAAAGGAAAAGCATAACCACTAGAGTCAAAAGAACTAGATTGTAAGGAGATGACTGTAAGTTGGAGAAAGACCAAAAACACTGTAATATGGATGCAAATGCAATGGAACATTATTGTGTTGTAAGAAGTGAGAGAAAAAGGCTGGCTTCAGAAAACTGGGAAGTGTACACTTGTGTGAGATGAAAGAGTTCAGAGTCTGAATCTGGGGTCAGAAAAGGTCTTTATGGTTTCTCATGAGAAAGAACTCTGCCCCAGCCGCCCACGTGGTGTCTGCAGGAAAGAGCGACAGGTAGAAGCCAGCCCATGGTTATATAACCTTCTAATGCAGAAACCCAATCCCCCAACTGGCCTTCACTCTCATTGGTAGGAGGCTGACCCACAACTAAGCCCGGTAAACAAAGGACCCAGATACATGTGGGTGTCCAATGCAAGCAGGCTTAACCTTATTTGGCATATCTTGTGCTGAAGTGGCACTGGGGAGGGGTCTCTGTTGCTCTAAAGCCCAGATTGTTGGAAGGTCAGGCAGCCTCTAACCCTAGGTCTAGTGAATACTGAAGCCATTCTAGATTTGATATTTCAGAATGGGGAAACTTCACTGTAAATTATCCTTCACACACTGATGTAGAGTGAAGTGAGTAGCACCAGGAGAAAAAATTACATCAAGAGAACAGTATTTGAAGCAACAGAAATCTGAAAGATTTAGGAACTTTGATGAATGTAATGGTCAGTCATGTGTCAGAGGAAAACAAACATTTAACTCACTTCCTGTAAAGACATATATTTTGGAACGTGGCTGCCGGGCATGTATTTGTTTTCCTTGTCTTTGGTTATTTATTGAAAGTTGTTTCCCGTCTTGAGTTCTCTTGTTTTTTTTTTTTTAATGGTAAGGGGGAGGGTGTCATAGAAAGAGTTAGTGACAATGAGACTGAAAAAAGTCATGAGAGCATTTTAAAGAATGACCAGGAAAGAATAAAATGAAATCCAAAAGGTGGGGGCAGCTAGGTGGCACAGTGAACAGAGCACTAGCCCTGAAGTCAGGAGGACCTGAGTCTTACTAGCTGTGTGACCTTGGGCAAGTCACTTAACCCCAATTGCCCAGCCTTATCCCTGCAAAAAGTGCCAAAAAAATTCAGAAGGAAGCCCAGACAAACCACACCATTAGAAGGTAAAGTGTCTGTGTGATTACTTCCTAAAAAAAAAAAAAAAGCAAGCTCTGTGGAATGGAGGCTGATGGTTTCACATACATTCCTGTTTTGCCAATTTAAGTCATTAAGTACTTATTTTGTATAGGATACAGATATGCTCTTTTTTATTTTTAATTTCAGATAAAAACATGTACTTACTTAGACATGCACATTTATATGTACATTTATGCATGTATGTATATATGTATGTATACATACACACACACACATATAGGGTCAAAGCTAAAATTCAATACACAACTCTTTATGGCCAGTAGGAGCAGGCTCCAGTAGCCACCCAGGTGGTAAAGCTGAATCTTTTGCCTTTGAAATATCATATTCCAACCTCTCCTTTCCTTTAGGAGCAGGAGCTGTAAATCTTGGGGATTTTCCTGAGTTTCAGGACAGAAGAGGAGCTGACCCTGCTGTGTGGTACAGCAGAAGGGAGGCTGGCTTTGGAATGGGAGAACATGGCTTCAAATCCCAGCCTTCCATGTACTTCCATGTGACCTTGGATAAGTCACTCAACCTCTCTGGACCTCAGTTTCCTTTCCATTAACTGGGGAAATTGGTATAACTCAGAAATCATCTATGCAAATGGAAAACAAGGCATCCCACGGTCTTTCTTGATATTTGAACTAGCTTTTCCATTGCCAATTGCAATAGGCTTCAGGCTGCTGTTTGGGAGGTGGGGGAACTGAGGAGCCTTTGCTCACAACAGTTTACAACATTTCTTGGGGACTCTCCCTCTTTTTTTTTCTTAAAGGCATAGGCTTAACTATAGTCATGGCAAACTTCAACTGTTTGACCTTATTGATCTCACAGTTTTGGGGATACTATCAAGGCAGTATTGAATATAGTCATCTGTTAGGACATTTTCTGAGTGAAAGTGAGTGTGTCATCTCTGATTCAGTATTTGGGTCTTATCACTAAAGGCATGGCTTAACATTCACCTCAATTCTGAGTTCTATGAACAATGAGCTTGCATGACAAGCCTACACGTTTTGGAGGGGCTGGTATAGTTGGAAAGCTTGCTGACCCCGGATGCAGGAATCCTTGACCTCCACTCCTTTGAGGGAAAACCTGAAATCCTTGTAGCTTGGAAATCACATCCTAGAGGGGCCAATTAGGTCCTGATACTTTCTGAAGTGTGCATCTTTCCATTCCAATAAGGCTATTGCCTAGCTATAAAATGACCTCATATCTGTCTGAAGATCCCTACTTTGAAGTAACGCCATATGCAGCTTTTAAAGGTAATGAACTGATTTGTTGTTGGGTAAAAAATACCAGCATGCAATGGACAGGATTTTATTTATTGCCTTGTCAACCAAAACTGTCTCTTTCTCTGACAGATGACAATGCCTAGAGACCTAAGGCCCTGTTTGGAAAAATCCCTGGAACCCCAGGCTTCCAAGGAGGCTGCAAGAAGTGCTCCCTGGGCTTTGCTGAAAGACTTTATGGGCCAGGACTTCACCGTTTCATTGAGATAATAAGAAGTCTCATTCCATCAGCAACTTCTCCTTAATTGCTCCTTAGGCTGATCCTTGTCCCAGACAGCTGGTGGCCCAGGGAATGGAACTCTGGGCCTGGAGTCAGGAAAACTTGAGTTCAAATCTTGTTCCAGGCACTTCCTGTGTGAGTTTGGTCATGTCACTTAAGCCCTGTCTGCCTCTGTATGCTCTTCTCTAGAATGGGCTGGTAAAAGTCTCTTCCTCTGGGGTGTTGTGAGGGTCAGATGAGGGAGTGTTTGCAAGCTCTCTGCCATCTCAAAGCCCTCTGTAAATGCTGGCTCCTCCTTTTATTCTCTGCTTGATTGAGGAGCCGGTCTAGAGCTTGGCATTGCTTCAGTTTGGCTGATGTTGCATTTGCATTTCCTTTCCTTCTCAAATTTGAATGACCCACTAATTACAAAATCAAGTTACAAATCTTTCTGTCTTCCTGGACACTTTCTCAAACTCTTTCTAACTTACTTAAAACCCTTTAAAACTGGTACCACCACCCAGAGAGAGCAGGGCTTGGACAAACCCACATTTGTCCCCAGACCTTCTTATCTGCCTTCCATATTCCCAGTCAAACCTTTATTTATCCTTCCAAATTTCTCAAACCCATTATTCAAACTATTCAGCATTCCTTTACATTCTCAGCCATAAAACAAGATAGCTCGTAAGTTACTATCCTTTTACTGACATAACTGTTCTACTTAGACAAAGCAAAGAGGTTAATGGCTAAAGCCCACAGACTGATAGATCTGACATACAGAATTGTCTGGTCTTGTAATTCCCTCAGGAATCTCCAGTCTGAGTCTAGTTCTTTAGGAGGATCAGATGCTATACATGTAGATATAAGTAACAACACTTTGCAGGTAGAAACTTTAAACTCTATCAACACTTTGCAGATAGAAGTTTCGTATCTTTGAGTTCAATAGTTAAACAAATGAATTTACCTATAGGAGAGACTGACTTCACAGTTTGGGACCTCCAAACTGTGTGAAATGAAAGAGTTCAGAGTCTGAATCTAAGGTCAGAAAAGGTCTCCATTCCTTCTCATGAGAAAGGACCCTTCCCTCCCCCCCACCCCCACATGGCAGCAGGGAGAGAGGAACAGGGAGAAGCCAGCCCAACTTGGGGTGCCAAGGCATGAATGCTGAGGGGCTCTCATCAAGGACCACTTATCAGCATGCCCCTGAAAACTACCTCCCAGTTGCCCCAACTCCTGGCCAGACTCAGTCGACCCCACCCACCACCAAATCACCTATATAGTTCTCATGAAAAAAAACCTCAACCCCCCCCCCCCCCTCAACTGGCCTTCACTCCCATTGGTAGGGGGACCCACCCACAGCCCAAGTGCGGGAAGCCCTCCAAGACAAAGGACCAGGAAACATGTGGGCTGACTTGGCTCTGGGGGAGGGTCTCCATTGCTGTAAGCCCCAGATTGCTTGAAGGTCAGGTGACCTAAAACAAGGCCTAGTG
>JAQQSW010019748.1:0-10989 GCA_028646575.1 Pseudocheirus occidentalis
CTATTTTTTCATTTCTTTGTAATTGTTTAATAGTATCTTGGTTTCTCATAAAGACATTAGCTTCCACTTTCTCCACTCTAATTCTGAAGAAATTATTCTCTTCAGAATGCTTTTGAGATTCTTTTTCCATCTGGGAAATTTGACTTTTTAAGGCTTTCTAGGCTTCTTTGGCCAGTTGAGTTAATCTATTCTTCAAAGTGTTGTTTTCTTCAGTCAGGTTGTTGACTCTCTTCTCATGATTTTCTTGCATCATTCTCATTTCTCTTCCCAATTTTTCCTCCACTTCTCTTATTTGGTTTTCAAAGTCCTTTTACAGTTAATGCATAGCTTTTGGACATTCTTCAAGTGTCTTGGAAGCATTTGGTGTAGGAGTTCTGACTGAGTTGTCTTCCTCCAGTTTCATGCTTTGATCCTTTTTTCCACAAAAAGGATTGTAGAGTTTTATTGCTGTTCTTATTTTGCTTCCTTTTCCTCGTGTTGGCCAGTCAATTAATTGGTTGGTTCTTTTAACTCTGTGAAACTCTGCTTCCAGAGGGAGAAGCTCTTTTCTAAATCCCTGGGGTTTTCCCAGCTGCAAGAGCTATTAGGGGGGTGTTGCAAGTCCCCCCAGCTTTGGCTTGCTGAAAGTGCACCCCAGGACCACCCCTGAAGACCACAATTGGGATCCAGGCTGTTCAACACAAGAGCACCTGGCCCATATCAATTGATTCAGCCCCCCTGCAGAGTCAATAGGCCAGGGGCTCTGAAGCAGCCAGGTGGTTGCCGGCAGTTCCAGTAGTTCCCTTCCCCCACTGCTTCCTTGCCTTGGGGGCAAATTGGTCAAACTGCTTTTCATTCCCCAAATTTAGTTTCAAAGTTTCACTTTCACTAACCATGTCTGATCCTGGTTTGCTGGATTTGAAGAACCCTTCACGAAGGTGCTTTAGACTTTTCTTTCTTTCTTTTTTTTTTTTTTTGCTCTTTGGAGGGCAGTTGGGGTTAAGTGACTTGCCCAAGGTCACACGGCTAGTTTTTTGTGTTAAGTGTCTGAGGTCACATTTGAACTCAGGTACTACTGACTCCAGGGCCGGTGCTCTATTCACTGCACCACCTAGCCGCCCCCAGATCTTTTCTGAAGAAGACTCAAGCTGCAGTTTGGGAGGCATGGATCCTCCTGGCCACCCTGGGGCCTGGCCTGGTAGAACTGTAGTTTGGTGCTGGGCTGGTCTTGTCTTCAGCCTGCTGGCCTGCTGGATGAACCCCTCCTGCCGCTGTCCCTCTCCAATCCCTGTTTTTCATGCCTAGGTAGATGTGGAGGTGCTGGAGGCTGTAGATGTTCTCTCCTGCAGACTGGCTGCTGCGTGGCTCAGTTCAGCTCCTTCCTACTGCCCCGGGTCTGGCCGTGGTCTTGGCTTCAGGCTGGGCCGGCCTCCGCTCCCAGGCCTGCCATGATGAGCCCCTGCTGCCAAGCTGCCTTCAGTGTGAGATGTGTTTTCTGTATTTTTGTGAGTCTGAGAGTCCTAGATTTTGTCTGGGGTCATATTTTATGGGTGTTTTGGGTGGTTGTGTGGGAGCTGCGAAGCCTTGCTGCTTCTATGCTGCCATCTTGGTCTTATGTGATTTTAATTGTGGCACCACAGTTTTTAAATTGTTTTAATCATGATGCTTTCAATATTTTTTCATTGAGCTGGGGGTTTCTGAATTTGACTATGACATTCCTATGAGTTTTTCTCATAGCATGTCTTTAAAGTAGAGATCATTTTTTGTCCATTTCTACTATCAACCCTTGTTCTCATGTTTCAGGACAATTCTCTTTATTTATTGCTCTTTGTATCAAGATTATTTTTTATTGTAACTTTCAGTTAATTAAATTATTTTTATATTTTCTCTTCTTTATTTTGTATACCTGTTACATTTTCTTGTAAAATGTTTTACTTTCTCTTCTATTTTTTCATTATTCATATTTTGTTTAATTTTTTCTTGATCTCTAATAATTTCACTGGTTTCACTTTCCCCAATTCTAATTTTCAATGTGTAATTTTCTTCCTTAAAATTCTGTATCTCCTTTTATAGTTTGTTGAGTTTGCCTTCATAACGTTCTTGCTTTTCTTGTATTATTCTTATTTTCTCTTTTAGTTTTAATTTCTCTTCATTTTCTTATTTTCCCTTTTAGTATTTTTAGTTTTGTATGGTTGCAAAGAATTGGAAATTTAGGGAATGTCCATCATTTGGGGAATGACAGTTGTGGCATATAATTGTAATTGAATACTGCTGTGGTATAAAAATTACGAGCAGGATGGTTTCAGAAAAATAAAACCTGGAAAGATGTATTTAAAATGATGCAAATTAAGTAAATAGAACTAGGAGAATTTTTTACATAGTAACAGCAGTATTTTATGATGATCAGTTGTGAATAACATATCTATTCTCAGCAATACAATAATGTAAAATGATTCTGAAGGACTTATGGTGAAAAATGATATCCGCCTCTACAGCGGGGTAGTGGTTGAAATGATCAAATATTAAAGCATTTTGAAGCATACTTTGACATTTTTTCTTCATTTCTTTGCTCCATCCTTCATTCCTCCATTCATTCCTTCCATCATTTATCTATTTATTTATTTACATGGTTTCTATTTTCTTTTTTTACTGCAGCTAATGTAGAAATATTTTTCTTGGTTGAAATATATAATCTAAATAAAATTTCTTGAATTCTCAAGAAGGGGTAAGGAATGTGTGTGAGAGAGGGAATTTGGAACTCCCAGTTTTTAAAAATAAATGTTGAGGATCAAAAACTCACTATATTATAAAAACTGTTGAGAAAATGGAAAAAAATAGCATGGCAGAAACTGGACATAGACCAATATCTTAGACCATGTACTAAAATAAAATCAGAATGGGTTCATGATTTAGATGTAACAGGCAATACTATAAGTAATCTGGGGGAGCAAGAAATAGTCCACATGTTAGATTTATGAAGAAGGAAAGAATTTATGACCAAAGAAGCAATAGAGAGCATTACAAAATGCAAGATTTATAATTTTGATTATATTAAATTGAAGTTTTTGTACTAACAAACCAATGCAACCAAGAATAGGATGGAAGCAGAAAACTAGGAAAAAAATTATACTCAGGGATTCTGATAAAGGCCTCATTTCTAAAATAAAGTGAGAAATGAGTCAAATTTATAAGCATACAAGTCATTCCCCAATTGAGATGTCATCAAATGATGTGAACTCACAGTTTTCAGAGGAAAAAAAGATAAAGATCTCTATAATTATATGTAAAAATGCTGTAAATAATTAATGATTAGAGAAATGAAAATCAAAACAACTCTGAGGCACTGTATCTCAACAGTCAGATTGGTTAACAGGACAAAACAGAAAAATGATAAATGCTAGAGAAGATGTAGGAAAATGGGAGGTGGGGAATGTGGGGAAAAAAACCTAATGCATTGTTGATGGAGTTGTGAACTTATCATTCTGGAGAGCAATTTGTAACTTTGCTCAAAGGGTCATAAAAATGTGCATCTCCTTTTACCCTGCAATACCACTTCTAGGTCTGTATTTCAAAGAGAACATACAAGTCAGAGGAGGACACATATGTACAAAGACATTTAAAGAAGCTCTTTTGTGGTAAAAAAGAATTTTAAATGAAGGGGATGTCCTTCAATTGAATAATGGTTAAAGAAATTGTGGCATATGAATGCAATCAAATACTGTTGTGCTATAAGAAATGAGGAGTAGACAAACTTCATAACACCTTGGAAAGATTTATATGAACTAATGCTTAGTGAGGGGAGCAGAACCAAGGGAACATGGTACACAGTTCCAGACACATTGTATCTGTGATGACTAATTTTGATAGACTTGGCTATTCTCAGCAATGCAAGATTCTAAGACAACTCCAAAAGACTCATGATGGAAAATGCTCTTCATATCCAGTGAAATAATGATGGAATATGAATACAGATTGAAGTAAACGATTTGCTCACTCTCTTCTTTGTTTTGTTTTTTTATCTTTCTCATGGTTCATTCCACTGATTATAATTCTTTATTACAACTTGACTATTGTGAAAATATGTTTAATGTGAAGGTGTTGGTAAAACATATACCAGATGGCATGCTGTCTTGGGGTTGGGCAGGAGAAGGCAGGGAAGAAAATTTGGAAATCAAGAACTTGTGGAACTGAATGTTGTAGACTAAAAACAAATGGATTTTGAAAAAATAAAAATGAATGTTGAAATTGTTTTTACTTGCTGTTAGAAAAAAATGATATAAACATTAAAAAAAATAAGGGGTGGCAGAGCCAAGATGGCAGCATAGAAGCAGGAAAATGTTGCAGCTCTCACATGGCCGCCTCAAATATCCATAAAATATGACTCTAAACAAATTTTAGGACTCCAAAACTCACAAAAATACACCTCCCTCTGAAGGCAGCTCAGCAGGAGGAGTTCATCCCAGCACTGGGGACTGAAACCAGCCCAGCCCCAAGCCTTGGCTTGGCCAGGGGGCAAACAGGACATGCAAAACAAGGTGAAGCTGGAGCCTTCAGGAGCGTGGATCAGCAGCAGCTGTGGTGGTTTCCAGATTTATCAAACCAGATGAAAAAAATGAGTAAGTGAAAGGTCAGTGGAATTCAGCTAAATTTGTGGGAGAAAAGCAGTCTGGCCAAACCACCTCCAGGGCAAGGAAGTGGCAGAAACAATGGCCCTGCAGTGCCATCCACCTGGCCTCTTCAGAGCTCCTAGCCTGCAGACTGCAGCAGTACCAAGCAATCATTCAGAGGCCAAGTGTTCTTGCATTGTGTGGCCTGGATCCAGATTGTGGTTTTAGATGGTGGTCCTGGGGTGCGTTTTCAGTGAACCAAAGATGGACAGGGCTTCACCAGCCTCCTAATACCTCTGGCAGCTGCGAAAATCCCAGCAATTTTGGACAAAGCTTTCCCCCCTGGAATCAGAGTTCCACAGAGCTAAAAGGACAAATAATTCACTGGAAACATGAACAGGAAAAGGAAGCAAAGTAAGAACAGCAATCGAATTCTAGAATCCTTTTTTGGGACAAAAAGGATCAAATCACGGAACTGGAGGAAGATAACACAGTAAGAACTCTCAGACCAAAAGCTTCCAAGAAACAGGAAGACTGCCTACAAGCCACAAAACACCTTAAGAAGGATTTTGAAAACCATATAAGAGAAGTGGAGGAAAAATTAGGAAGAGGAATGAGAATGATGCAAGAAAATCAAGAAAAGGGAGTCAATAACCTGACTGAAGAAAACAACACCTTAAAAACAGATTAACTCAAATAGCAAAAGAAGTGCAAAAAGGCAATGAGGATAAGAATGCTTTAAAAATTCGAATTTGTCAAATGAAAAAAGAATCTCATAAGCTTTTGGAAGAGTATAATTGCTTCAGAATTAGTATGGAGCAAATAGAAGCAAATGATTTTATGAGAAATCAACATACTATTAAATGATATAGAAAAATGAAAAATAGGAGGCAATGTGAAATATCTCCCTGAAAAAACCTGGACAATAGATTCAGGAGAGACAATTTAAAAATTATTGTTCTACCTGAAAACCATGATCAAATATAGAACATAGAAAGCATCCTTCAAGAAATTCTCAAGGAAAACTGCCCTGATATTTTAGAACCAGAGGGCAAAATGGAACTTGAAAGAATTCACAGATCACTTCTTGAAAAAGATCCCCAAAAGAAAACTCCTAGGAATATTACAACCAGGTTCCTGAGTCCACAGATCAATGAGAAAATATTACAGGCTGCCAAGATGAAGCAATCTGAATACTGTGGAAACACAAATATGATAACCCAGGATCTGGCAGCTTCTACATTGAGGGATCAAAGGGCCTGGAATATGACACTCTAGAGATCAAAGGAGCTGGGATTAAAACCAAGAATCACATATCCAGCAAAATTGAGTTTAATGTCCCAGGGGAAAATATGGTCGTTCAGTGAGGTGGAGGACTTTCAAACATTCTTGCTGGAAAAAAAAAACAGAACTGAAAAGAAAATTTGACACTCAAATACAAGAAGCATGATAAGGCAAACATGGAAAAGAAATCATAAGGAACTTTGCAAAGTTGAAGTATTTACATGGAAAAACAATAATGGTAACTTATGAAACTTCTCAGTATGAGGATAGATAAAGGGAATGCAAATGTATATATATACATATACATTCACATATGTCTATATAGGAGGGTATATATATGCATATGAATATGTTTCTGAGTATGTGTATATACATGTACATATATTGCACAGGATCAACTTAATAGGGAGGAATGATACTTTAAAAGGTGAAATTCTGAGGTGGAAGAGGACTAGAATGAGAGGGGATAGGACAGACCGAATGGAGTTAATCATCTCATATAGAAGAGGCTAGGGATAATTGTAACAATGGAGGGGAAGTACAGGAAGGCAAAAGGGAAAGGGTCAATCTTACTCTCATTGAATTTGGCTTAGGGAAAGAATGACATAAACACTGAACTGGGTATCTTGCCACACAGGAGAGTAGGGAGAATAGGGATGAGATGTGGGATGATGGAGTGGAGTGCAGGGAGGGTTGCTGGAAGTACAGACTTCTGTAGAGGGACAGGGACAGGGCAGAGAATAGAATCAGGGTAGGGGCAGGATAGGAAGCAGGGACATCTCTCATTATATGTTCACTGTGGAGGCATTCTGTGTAATTACACATGTATAGCCTGTAAAAATAAAAAAGTAAATTCAAGAACATGGGAAATATTTTTCTATCAGATCTATTGATTTGGGAAGAGTTTACAAAGTAACAACAGATAAAGAAGGTTACACATTTTTTTTCCCTCTCAATGGTTTTAAGTTGGGAGTTAAGGATAGAATTTTGAAGTAAAAGATTTTAAAATATAAATTTAATAATTTTAAAAATTTCACAAAATAAATAACATGTATTTCAAGTGATTCTCTTTTCTCCATAAATATTTACTTTTTCTCTGTCTCTCTGTTTTTCTCTTTGTCTCTGCCTCTTCTACTAGCTCTCTCTGTTTTTTTCTGTTGGCCTCTCTCTGTATTTCTAACTTATTCTGTTTCTGTCCTTCTCTATCTCCTTACCTTTCTTCCTCCCCCATCTTTATATCTGAATAATAAATTTAGAAAATATCAATATGTCTTAATAGACTTTCTGTATATTTTTACTTTTACTACTTTTACTACTAACTTTAAGAGACCTTCCCATGAATAATAAAAGTGCTATTACATATGTTTAAGAGAAATTACAACTAGAAATAATGTCGAAAAAGACCTATTTCTTCCCCTTTAGTGTTGTTTCATCTGTATCTTGAGAACTGAACAGGTTTTGAATCCAAAATTATCTTTTTATCTCTCACCTTTTCCAGCTCCAAGGTGAAGTATATTTTGATTTCCCCTTTCCCCAATCTGCCCTCCCTTCAATCATTCCTCCCCCATCCTTGCACCCTTCTCTTATCCCCTTCCCTTCTATTTTTCTATAGGCAAGAGAGATTTCTTTACACCTTTGCCTGTATATCATATTTCCCAGCTGCATGTAAAAACCATTTCAGTTTCACATTCTCTTCCTTCTGTCCTCTCCACTCACCCTCATTGAGAAGGCAAGCAATTGAATATAGGTTATACATGTACAACAGTGCAAAATACTTCCACAATCATTATGTTGTGGAAAACTAACTAGATTTCTCTTCTTTTTATCCCCCATGTTTATTCTATTCTCTTCTTTGACTCTGTCCCTACTCAAAAGTGTTTGCTTTTTATTACACCCCTCTTTCCATTAGCACCCCATTCTATCATGCCCCCTTATATTTAATTTTAAATCAATTCGAATTGTGTTTTCTTAATATCTAGGGTACATAATGATGCAGTGTAGTCTCTGGGACCCCTCCCCCCCTTTGGAGCTTTTCTTGAATCTTTGAGGTACATACTCTGGGAAACTTCTTTGAGTCTGTCATTAACTCCACCTGGAGTCTGATTGTCATTTACTCCACCTGAAGTTCCTCCCCAAACTCATTACTGGAGTCAGACCTCATTGGCTCCCCCTGAAGACCCTTCCCTGGCTCCTCCTCTGAACCACCCCTAGACTCATGTGTATATAAGACCCCATCTTCCCTCCATCTGTGTGAGAGTGCCATGGAATGGCTTGGCAGAGACTCCCTGTGTGAGAGAGCCACAGAATGCTCTAGCAGAGACTTGGTGTAGGTGAGAGCACCTTAGGATAGCTTAGCAGAGTCTTGCTCTGTAAAAGTCTACCCCATATCTGTCAATAAACTTTACTTTTTCTTTGGCTAAGAAGACTTGAATGGAATTATTTCAGCAGGACCTGGCATGTTGGTATTTTGGGGTTTCAGGAAACCCTAACCCTATTTGGGCACCTCTTCACATAACAGTCTATATCTGAATATCCTCTCCTTTATCTAGGAATGAATGGTCACTTCCCTACAGTGTCGCTATTGTTTTCAGCCCTGAAACCAATTCTTCCCGTTAATGAATATCTGATCGAGAATATGATTTCCAATTATTGTTTCCCTTATATTTTTAATAATGAAATGGTCATTGAACCAATCTTAAGGTATCTATTATTTCTGCTTTTGGTAGAGATAGACTTCCAGTTTATATCTAGATAATTGTTATTTCTAAACCTTGCATTAGCAAGCTCTGTGCAAATGTGTTACTTCTCCTATATTCCTCACGGCATAAAACTTATCTACAAATTGTTAATTATGTTATCTTTTTAACAATGCCACAAAAATGAAAAATTAATTAAAATAGACATGCTTTTCCACTCAGGACATGATATATTAAACTGCTTCATTCATTAGGATACTTCAATGTACAAATTTTTATAGTGTGTACCAATAAAAAACCCCTCCTTACTTAATCATTCAATCAATTCACAATATAATAATCAATCCTCCACTCATGGGGCAATTATTGATTAACTTAATCAGTCACTTATCTACTAATCAGTCACTAAATACAATCATTAGAAAATTACACAAACCCTCCACCCGAGATGTCCAGTACACTTCAATTTCATTACATGTTAAATATCCAAGGAGAGGACTTTTCTTCATCTTGACTCTGGGTGGTCTCTCAGATTCCCTGAATACCCTTTCATGGTCTCAGCTCCTACCTGAATCCACCAAACAATCACATGAATTCAGAGGCAGACAGCTCCCAGGTTTTCATCCAATCCTCTGGGCATTTCTTGCTACACGCTGAAATTTATGGGGTCCAGAATATCTCAAAACCTTCACAACTTCTGTAGCTGGGAACTCAAGGATCAACCAAGCCACAAACAAACAAAATATTAGCATTCTGGTCGTGCTTCTTCAGTCCTCTGGCAGTTCAGCTGGCCCTAGGATCCAGAAGAAATCAGGCAGCAGCCACTTAGGCCTTCTAAGAAGCTTTGCTGACAGCAACTACAGTCTTCACGAGATTCTGGTCTCAAGAAAACTCCAACTCAGTTCTCAGTCCAGCAACAGCCCAGCTCCCAGATGCTGGAACAATTCTGCTTCTTCCATCAGAAGTAAAAAATTCTTGATTCTTGTTCTCTGTCCCTGGAACTCTTTACACACACACACACACACACACACACACACACACACACACACACACACACATACTGGCTTCCTTTCTCAGCCAGCCCCCTCCTGCCATGTCAGAAACAGGAGACAGTGTTCACACCCTCTGTTTCTTTCAAGAGGTACTTAGCCCTAAGTTACTAAGGGCTAATTATCTGCTAAATTTTGCCATTACAGACATCCATATTTTTAGGGATCTTAATCCATTCCTCTTTGGAACTCTAGCTCTGAGGACCAACATAGTTCTTTGGTGACTGTGTATGCATACACACTATGTGTAATGGCTGGCCCTAAACACCACAGCTTGAATCAGCTACTTAACCTATCCACCTATCCTTCCAGAATATTTAATTGTCTGCCTCTTGCCTCTATCACCTACTTGCTGGGTTTCCTCACAACTTTCTACATCACTGGAATAAAACATCTTTCCTGATCATCACTACTTGCCATATGTATCTTTCCCCTTTTAGAACGTAAATGCCTTCCTAAAAGACCCTGTTTCTTTTTTAATATTTGCATATACAGCACTTGGTGCAATGTCTGACAAATAGTAATTGCTTGATAGATTTTTTATTATTCCTTCTTTTTTTTATTCTTTACAAGCATGGGGTGGGATAGAGGTAGTTATAACTAACAATATCTCTAAATTTCACAGATGTTAAATTTTATGTCATAGGCTTTTCCCTACTTTTGTGTTGTTCCTATATTTATGCCTTGTGCAGCTAACCTTAACCTGTGTCATAATTCCTTTTTTGAGGTTTTCACGTATTTAAATTTCATATAAACAACTACCATGTCAGTTTGACAATAATATTTTTTTCTTCCATTGAACGTCAAGGAGGAAAACCTCAGGATCTAATTGTTAAAACAAAAATCAGCAAATAAAAGAAAAACCAACAAAGTAGTCTGAGATCTCTCAGATAGATTTCAGTGAAGTAGGAATACCTAGAAAATAGACATGTTTTGAGTTCTTTAAGTCCATGCTGTATCTATATGTGTAACTGTTTTGCTTATTTTTGTCAGCTTACAATTAATTGATGGATTAGTTTAAGGCCAAGCATGAGCAGATTCTCAGAGGAGCAGCTTTCCAGAAGAAAGCTGTGAACAGTTTTCAAGGTTTTGATTACATAGTATAGCAAACTCTTTATTCATTCAATAACAAAGCAGAGTAAAACTGAAAATCAAGATACAGCATTTACAGTGTTACAGCTTATCACAGAAAATCAAAATACAGCATTCAACATGTCACAAATCAACAACTTATCACTAAAATGGTGTAATGTTAATGAAATCAGAAGATCTTCCATGCCCCTTTCTATTGGCACCTAATAAAGGCACTTAGCATCTCAAAGGCTTAGCTCCTTACTTCCAGTTAACTCCTTGGGAGTAATTCACACCTTAACA
>JAQQSW010019749.1:0-10989 GCA_028646575.1 Pseudocheirus occidentalis
AATTATTGATATAATAAAAAGATTAAAATGGCAAGTCCTCATCAATGGTTGCCCCCCAAAACTTCATACACATTGTTTTATTGACATTTAATACTTTTCATAATCTCTCCCTGTCCTACTTTTCTTTCTTTTTCTTTTTTTGAGGGGAAAAGGCAAGGCAATTAGGGTTAAGTGATTTACCCATGGTCATGCAGTTAGTTAAGTGTCATGTGTCTGAGGCCAGATTTGAACACAGGTCCTCCTGACTTCAGGGTCAGTGCTCTATTCACTGCACCATCTAGCTGCCCCCCATCCTACTTTTCCAGTCTTATTCTATATTACTTCCCACAACTCACTCTACAATCACAGTTCAGCTAAATTAGCTTACCTGATGTTCCTCAAGAATAACACCTCATGTCTTAACTTTTTGTACTCACCTTCCCTCATACCTGGAATGTAATTCTCTCTCACCTTGTACTCCTGGAATTTCTGGCTTCTTTATAGACTCAATTCAAGTGCCATATTTTACACAAAAATCTTTCCTGGTTCCTCGCCACCCCCAGCTTCTAGTGCCTTGTCTCCAAGGCTATCCTATATCTGCTCTTTATGCTTTGTCCATACATAAACAAGTTCAGGTTTCCTCTCTTGGAATAAAAACTCCTTGAATGCCGGGACTTTTGTCTTTGTATCTATACTATCCAAAATAATACCTAGCACACAGTAGGCACTTGAAAAATGATTATTAATTGATCTTTGCAACAACCCAGAGACACTGTCTATTGATATTGTCCTTTTAATTGCATTTTTCCCAGTTATAGGTAAAGTTTTAACTTAAAAAAATTTTTGAGTTCTAAACCCCCTCCTCCCTCTATCTCTACTTCCTTGCCTAAGATGGCAAGTAATTTGATATAGGCTGCACATGTGCCTCATGCAAAACACATTTCCATATTGGTCATTTTGTAAAAGAAAACATAACACCCCCCAAAAATCCCCACACAAAAAATAAAGTGAAAAATAGTATACTTTGATCTGCATTCCTACTCCACCAGTTCTTTCTCTGGAGGTTGATAGCATTTTTCATCATGAGTCCTTTGGGATTGTCTTCGATCATTGTATTTCTGAGAATAGCTGTCATTCAAAAGTGATCATCATATATTATTGCTGTTACTATATACAATGTCCTCCTGGTTCTTCTCACTTCACTTTTCATCAGTCAGTGCAAGTTTTTTCCAGGTTTTTCTAAAGGCAAACTGATTGTCATTTCTCATAGTACAATAGCATTCTATCACAATTATATATCACAGCTTGATCTACCATTTCCCAAGTGATGGGCATCCCCTCAATTTCCATCTCATTGCCACTACTAAAAGAATTACTGCAAATATTTTTGTCCAAACAGTTTGTTTTCATTTAAAAACAAATCTATTTGTAATACAGACATAACAGCTGTATTGCTAGATCAAAGGATATACACAGATTTATAGCCCTTGGGGGCATGGTCTTCTATTTTTTCTTTTCTTTGAATTTGTTTTACTGTTTTTTTTTGATGTCTCATGGAGTCATTGGTTTCAATTTGCCTATTTCTAATTTTTAAGGAATTATTTTCTCCAATTAATTTTTGTATCCCATTTTCCATTTCAAAGGTGCTCTTCAGTGAAATTCTCTATATCTTTTTTTCTTACCAATACTTCTTTTTAAGATGTTCTTCCCTCCAGTGAATTTTTGTGCCTCTTTTGCCATTTGACCTATTCTGTTTTTTAAAATGTTGTTTTTAATATTCTTTTTGTGCATCTTTTACTAAACTGTAGACTCTTTATTGAATCACTTTCATTTTCTTTCCCCATTTTTACTCTGCCTCTCCTTGTTTATTTTAAAATTCCTTTTTTCAAACTTTTCTAGAGCCTGAGACCAATTTACATTTTTCTTTGAGGCTTTGCACATGGTTGCTTCAAGCTCATTGTCTTCTGAGTTAGTGTTTTGATCTTCCCTGTCACTATAGTAACTTTCTATGCTCAGGTTCTTTTTTGTTGTTATTGCTGCTATATTCTCATTTTTCTAGCTTTTTAATCTTTGAGCTCCAAGTTTTCCATGCTGCTATCTTCAAGACTAGTTATGGGGGTCAGTAAGCTTTAGTTTTTCCAAGGTGTTATGATCTAAGTAGAGTCATGATCCTTGTTCTCCTGGCCTCTTCTCTGGTCTGTGAGTGATCACGAGAACTCTATTATACCTGGAACTGGTGACTAGGATTCTCACTCCTGCTAGGCCAGGGACTATGACTTAGAACCTCATATAGGCAATATAAGTATAAGTATAAGTATAAAAGTATAAGTATAAGTATAAAAGTATAAGTATAAGTAAAGGATTTCCTGTAATTTCCTTCTAATCAGTTGTCTGACTCCCTTTCTGTCAGTGGACTAAGAGCTCCAAAAGCCAGTGCTGCAGATTCAGTCACCCCGTAGGCCTGCTACTGACTTGCATCAGGCATGACTCACAACTGACTGCCTGCAGTAGCCCAGGACCCCTCTGCTGGCTTTCCCTGAGACCATCGTGGCCTAATTGCTTTCCTGCACAAGGGTTCTAGTTTACCTCCTTGCTTGAACTAGAGAGCTCAGGGCTTTGCTCTTGGCTTTCCTGGATTGACCTAGTCTAGAATTGATCTGATTTTTATATAAGCTTCATTTCTCTATAGATTCTTTCCCACGCCTTCTCCCAGAGTTATCCCTCACCAGAAGAAGAAAAAAGAAAAAGGGAGGAAAGGAGGTAATTCAGCAAAACCAACCAACATCAGCTGAGTCTGACATTATATACAATATTCCACTCCCATGACCCCTCCACCTCTTTAAGGAAGTTCTCATGTTTACTTTGGGGACAGTCTTGGCCATCATAATGGCCATCATAATTACAGAACACAGTTTCACTTATATCCTGTTGTAGTCAAATCGGCATATGTTTCCCACATAAATCTTCCATCTCTGGTATTTGGCAAGAGTGCTTCTTTATGTCTAAATCATATCCCGTCCTCACTTTTCTCTTACAGAATTCTTAGTTTCCTTCAAAGCACATCTCAGAATTCACCTTTTTGGAGCCTTCCCTAACCTCTACTTTCCTCAATTATTTGCAGTCTCTCCCCTTTGACAATTTTTTTTTGTTGCACAGTACACTTTGTGTGAATTGACTTGTGTATATGTTATACTCCCCGATTGGAGTGTTAAACTGCTTGAAACAGGAATGCTTTCATTTTTGCCTTATTCCCTGCACCTAGCACAGTGCTTTGCTGCTATTGGGTGATTAATGTTTATTGAATTGAACTAAACTATCTGACTTTAACAACACAATGAGCACATGACAGGATCAATGCCTGACTGTGGCATGTTAAATCTAAGCACTTTACTCTTTCTATCTTTTGTTAGATATGTTCCCTTCCATAAAAATACCCACTCAAAATTCCCCCCAGGTGTGCGTGTGTGTGTGTGTGTGTGCATAAGAGATGTGGAGTGTGAGAGAAAAATAAAAAAAAATTAATATTAACACATATGCATTAAAACATCATTGGGAACATTTTAGGAATAAGCAGCAATTAAACATTTCTTGTGATTTTAGTTTTATTTGAATTAAAAATTTATTTGAATTTTTAAAAATATGAAAGGTGAGATGATAGTACTTTAATTGTACATGATAGAAGCAATTGTTATATAGGAAGATGAGAAAGAAGATTTAGGATTTTTGGCAAGACTACAGAGTGAGAAGTCATAAGAAAGTCTGATTTTCTAGTATCCTTTATAAGAATGGAAGAAAAAATTACCACCTTCCCCCCCAAAGGAAAAAAATATATATGAAGAGAAAAGAAATAAACTAGAAACTCCCCCAGAATTTCTCAAAAAAAAAAGAATGGAGGCTTATCCTAGAAATTCTGACTCTGGGCTCATGCAGACCCTGATTCATCTGGGGAAGACCTGACTCCATATTATTTGTATATCTGGATTCAGGTTTCTCTCTCCTTCTGGCCCATTGCCTTACTCTGGAGTTAAATTCCTGGGAATACCTAACAAATGTCTAATATATCTTCAACATTTTTCTAATAAAGTCTCTTCTTAAAAAGGTGCACAGTGTTCAGTATGGACATCAGATACAGGTCAGTTATGTATTTATTCCACCACAGAAAATGTTTAAGAAGCAAAAGACTCATTGGGATGCATTGATCAATATAGAATGTACAAGACATTTCAACTAGCCTGTTACACTCTCAATATTCTTCTCAGAAGACACAGAGAACTTTGTGAGACTGCAGTATAGACATTTCACTAACATTTTATGTTTGTGACATTCAAGATCTTTAGCCCATTAGACATGCTGTCTTTAGTCTTTTGGTTGCATAATCCTTATAATGGTGCTGTTCTCTGTGAAGTAGTGCTATTATAGAAATCATGACCTGCTAAATAACCAGCACGTAGCTCAAAAGCAATCCAATTCAGAGGATAGCTTCTGAGGCTGGAAATACTATTTCTCAGAATAAAGAACTAGTGATGCATTTTCAGAGAAAATAGAAGAAAAGCAGAGGAAAACATCTAGGGACTCAAGTTCACCTAGGCAAGCCCATGTTCCTGCTACCATATGTCTTTACCTGCCATTTACTTTGGGGGCAGAGAGGGGAATTCCATCCCATATTTACTGGAAGTTGATGGAAAAGCATAACCAGTGGGAGAGCGTTCTATAAGACGCAGAACTGTTCATCTTTTCTCTTCTGATGGGCTCCAGAATGGAAAGCTATTCCCCCTTGCCAATTATCAATAATACTCATCCCCCAACCTCCATCAGGACTGGGCACAAATCAGTAATTGCAAGTGTCATCTCTTCAGTGTCTATATCTCTCAACAAGAGGTCAAGTGCTCTATGGAAGGTTTGAAAAACCAGAGGTCTTCCCCAAAACTTTCTGCTAAAAGAACAAATGGGGGAAAACACATTTTAATATCACAGTTGTATCTTATGGACTAAAAGGATTTGAAAAGAAAAGACCATACAGAATAATAGTGTGTTAACAATGACAACTTCAGAAATGAATGAGCAATTTTCATAAGCAGAATCAAATCATTACATCAAATTATAATTGATCAAAGCATAAAACTATATAATGAATATTCTAGGGGAAATAAAGGAGGGACTGGTATTGGCAAAATATGATTTGACATTGATAAATGTAATTCTTACCTTAGGTTTTGTTTTTACTAATAACAAGATAAAATGATAATGAAAACAAACATCATGGAGCTATCTGTGGAAAACTTAAACAAAAATATACAAGTAATAAGAAGTAGAATTGTTTTATTAAAAGGTAAAATGGGGGAAGTTGAAGAACAGTCAGTAAAACAAGATCAAAGATTAACTGAACTGGAAGAAGGTTGATAACTTTACAACTACAGGTGATGGAAGGAGAGGACAGAGTACAAGGAGATTATTTCAGTCACCAGATTTCTTGACAAATGTGAAGAGAGCAAGTGTCTGCATATTGTATTTCAACAATATTTCCCAGAATTGTGGTGATCAAGAAAGAAACTACTGATCAATCCAATCTACTAGATGACAATAGGAATGAATGTCAGATTCAACACCTCCAGACATATTATCATTAAACTTCAGGGCTCTGCCAAGAAAAAGATGATTTTAAAAGCAGTTGAGAAGAAAAACAGCATGTATCAAAGAACATCAGTTCAAATACCTCAGAATTATTCATCTGAAATAAGAAATAATAGGAAATACTGGAATGAAACATATGGAAAAACAAGGGAAATTGGGCTCCAGTCCAAGATTTACTACTCAGCTAAACTAAGCATGACATTTAAAGGTAGAAAATGTACATTTGAAACTCAGTATCTCTTTTAATAATTTCTGCAGAAGAAAGCAAGCTTTGATACGCAAATCAACCCAGAAGTAGAACTTCAAGGTATAGAAAACCAGGCCTGGCCAAGACTTTTGATATGCAAATCACCTATGAACAGTCAACAGAAATAAAGTCCAGGCAAACTTTAAAATTATTCAGAGATTCAATGTAAATTTTATACTTCCTCCAATACTTCAAAGGTCTGTAATTTGATCAATTCTGGCTTTTCCCTTCCCCAACTAAGACCGTAACTTCCTTGTAACTAACATAGCAGATGTAGTTTAAGAATTACTAGATCTGAAAAGATCATTACTCTGCACCCATCCGAGTGATGAATCTCTCCAAACCTAATTAGAATGACCTTTCAATGGCATACACACAGTCTCTTTCACTGGACCATACCTAAAATATTACCAGAACTTGTGCTCCACTGACATAAGTCTTTGAGAATGAAGAGTTATTTCTACACCCTGCAAGTTAGCAAAACAAGAGCAGAACTGGTATTGGCAAAATAAAGTCACTTAAATGTCTACACCATTTGAACCAGAGACTCCATTTCTGGGCATATTTCCCAAGGAAGCTATCAATAAGTAGAAAGTTGTCATAGGCACTAATATATACATAGCAGCACTT
Organism: Pseudocheirus occidentalis; assembly: GCA_028646575.1. Classification (NCBI taxonomy): domain Eukaryota; kingdom Metazoa; phylum Chordata; class Mammalia; order Diprotodontia; family Pseudocheiridae; genus Pseudocheirus; species Pseudocheirus occidentalis. The sequence goes on from JAQQSW010019749.1 coordinate 6,488, forward strand.
TCTGTGATAGCAAAGAATTTGAAACAAAGCAGATGCCCATCGACTGAGGAATGGCTAAACCAACTGTGGTACATAAATTTAGTAGAATTTTACTATGCTGTAAGAAATTATGTATGTGATAAATATAGAGAAACATATAAAGATCGACATGAACTGATACAGCGTGAAATAAGCAGAACCATAAAAACAAAAACTCAATATACATAAGAACTTCAACAATGTAAATAGAGAGAACTACATATTTTAAAACTGAATATAACAAATTTATAAATGCAAGCATAACTCAAAGGAAGAGCTACGAGAGGACATTCCCAACCCACTCCTTCATGGAGGTGAGAGATTCATAGATATTACACATTGCATATGGTTTTGGACTTTTTTAATGTCTCAGTTGTGCTGATTTTATTCCACTATAAAAGTGGTATTTGTTATATGGAATGACTTTCTGGGAGGTGGAGAAGAAGAAATAGTTGGGATAATGATGATGATGTAAGAAACAGGAGAAATTTAAAAAAAATACTTTTAAAAGATTATGAACAGGATTGCCTCATAAAATGATGGAAGTCAGTAGAAACTTTGACATGAGATTCAACTAAACCATTTAATTTCAAGACAATTCATAGATTAAACTGGGAGAAAGGCAAGAACGGGATAGAGAAAATAGAAATTTCATTATTGCTTCAGAAACAATCTAACAATCTATTTCTATCACCAGCATCTATGGAAGCAACGCATTTCAACTCTAGCATCTCAGTTATTTATATGTGATGTATGTAGACCAACTGACATAAGACAAAGCTGAGTAAAATGACTAGAGAAAATTAAGTATGAACAGAAAAAAAAATCTGTGCCAAATGAGACCAGATCTAAAAGCAAAGAGTGATGAGTAGATGTATTATCTCATGGAAGAGAAGACACCAAAAAAAATGTGAAAAAATTCCTAATATAACTACTCCCAGTAGCATTTGTGAGTCCAGCAGTAATAACAATCCAAATATCTACTTTCTCCTCTTTATTAAAGTTCTTTATGAGAGTAAGAATTCATATCAAGATTATCCTTGGTGAAGATGTATGAAGGGGAAGGGTAGACTTTTGAAAATTATATTTTCTTGGAGTAAAATACACAAAGATTCAGAAAAGCCAAGATCCTACTATTTACTCTTGTAAATGAAAAAGCATTTGACTCAGTGGGCCAAAATGATTCTTAAACACTCTCCTCAAATAAGAAGTCTTTCTGCATATGCTAAAATCACACAAGGCTCCCTCATAAATATATGCATAGATGTAACTCTTTTCAGTGATTCTCTGATTATTTCAAATCATCAAAGAAACATAAAATGGAGCTACCTGGTCACCACTGGTGTTCACTACTATTATGCAGGTTGTCTTGCCTAAGGTCCAAGTGGAAGAGAGATTCCAGGAAGATGGTGAAGTCTTCCAGATGCTTTTACTTGCAGATGCCATATTGATTATGTGAATCCTAGAGCATTATAGCACTTCTTCAATTAAATCTATTATTGCACAAGAGAATGACCTCACGATTCATACAGGAAAAATTGTATGATTGAAAAGTATCATATTCTCTCTCCTTATTTCTGCTTACTGGCTTCCTGGGCTTCTATATACTTCTATATACTCCCTCCCCACGTATGCCCATTGAGAAGGCAAACTGCTCAGCATAGCTTATATATGTGTAGTCATGCAAAATATTTCCATGATAGTCATGTTGTGAAAGACTAACTATATTTCCCTCCATCTTATCCCACCCCATTTATTCTGTTCTCTCCTTAGAACCTGTCCTTCCTCAAAAATGTTTGCTTCTGAGTACCCCCTGCCCCCATTTGCCCTCTCTTCTATTATCCCCCCACCCTCTTTTATCCCCTTCTCCCCTACTTTCCTGTAGGGTAAGATAGATTTCCATACCCAACTGAGTGTGTATGTTATTCCCTCCTTAAACCAAATCTGATGAAAGTAAGGTTCACTCATTCCCTCTCACCACCTCCCTCTTCCCCTACATTGTAAAAGGTTTTTCTTGCCTCCTTTATGTGAGATAATTTACCCCATTCTACCTTTCCGTTTCTCCTTCTTGGAGTACATTCCTCTCTCACCCCTTAATTTTGTTTTTTAAGGTAACATCCTTTCACATTCAACTATATATGCATGTTCCCTACAAATACCATAATATTGAGAAAGATCTTATAAGTTACAAATGTCATCTTTCCATGTAGGAATGTAAACGGTTCAACTTTAATAAGTCTCTTATGATTTCTTTCTACTGTTTACCTTTTCATGCTTCTCTTAAGTCTTGTATTCGAAAGTCAAAATTTCTATTAAGCTCTGATCTTTTCATCAAGTCTTCTGTTTCATTGAATATCAATTTTCCCCCTGAAGGACTATTCTCAGTTTTGCTGGGTAGGTGATTCTTGGTTTTAATCCTAGATCGTTTGACCTCCAGAATACCATATTCTAAGCCCTCTAATCCCTTAATGTAGAAGATGCTAAATTTTTGCTATCCTGTTTGTGTTTCCACAATACTTGAAATGTTTCTTTCTGACTGCTTGCAATATTTTCTCCTTTACCTGGGAAACCTGGAATTTGACTATAATATTCCTTCATTTACTTCTCTTATTTAATTTTCAAAATCCTTTTTGGGTTCTTCCATGGCCTGTGACCAATTCATATTTTTCTTGGAGGATTTTGATGCAGGAGCTTTGACTTTGTTGTCTTCTGGTTGTATGTTTTGATTTTATTTGTCGTCAAAGTAAGATCCTATAGTCTGAGTGTGGTCTGCTGTTTGCTCATTTTCTCAACCAATTACTTGCCTTTTAAACTACTTGTTAAGGCAAGTCTCTGCTTCCAATGTGGAAGGTGTGATGTCCTAAGTTTCAGGGTGTTTTGGCAGCTATTTTCAGAAGTATTTCTAGGGACCTATAAATTTTCAGTCCTTCCAAGGCAGTATTATTAAAGGACACGTGTTCATTCCTCTCCTGGCCTGTGCTTTGGTCTGGGAGTGACCATAAACATTCTTTTCTACCTTGGAATTGTGAGGAGGTTTGCCTCTTCACACCTGCCACAAGCTATGCCTTGACAGTTCTACTCCTTGCCACAGGACTGCAATCCAAGCCCAAGTACAGGCAAAGCAAGAGAATCTTGCCTTTGTGCCAGCAAAAAGATCCCTGCAATCCTTCTCTGATCCAGCCACTGGATCCCTCCAGCCAAGAGTTAGACAGCCACTGCTGCCACTGCCACTTTGCCACTGCCCTGAGACTGGGACCAGACCTCTCTCTCACCTATGTCTTACAGATCTTTTCTACTGACCTTCTAAGTTGTCTATGGCATTTGTGGGTTGAGGAGTTTGGAAATCTCCACAGCTCCCAGTGATATGGTCCTCTGAGGCCTGCTCCAGGTTTGCTAGGGCTAGATTTGTGCTGATGTAACCCACGTGGGACTCTGCTTCTCTCCCATACTGGGGTAATAGACCTTTCCTGTTGACCTTTCAGATTGTCTTGGACTGAAATTTCTTTCATGCTATTATTTTGTGAGTTCTGCTGCTCCAGAATTTTAGAGTAATTTTTTACAGGCTTTCGGAGGGATTTGGGGGAGAGTTCAAGAAAGTTTATGTTTTTACTCCACCATCTTGTATCTGCTCCAAGACTCATAGTTTTAAGAGCAATATTCTCTCATTAATGTTGTATGGTTGCAAATCTTAGAGTATCACAATCTCTAATGAATAAACAGTGATTAATTCTTCAAATTAGAAAGCAGGAGCTTGTTTCCAAACTTGAATTTCTCAGAAGAAGTGGAAAATGGGATCACTCATACAGTGTGTGATTATAAAAGGAGGTAGACTAGTCATGTAGCAGGCCTGAGTTAAACAAAGGTCCTATAGTAGACACATAATAATTGTTCATTTCCTCCTTTCCTCCATCTGTTCTATGTGGTGTATATTTTAAAGGTTTTCATTGACATGCTCTTTTAGGGGTTGTGGTGATCAGTATCACTACCTCCTATAGCTCCAAAGTAACATTTCCTACCTCTCCCCACTGCATATAAAAAAGGGGGGAAAAAGCTCTATTTTGCAGAAAATACATACATATAAATGCATACATACATACATACATGTATGTGTATGTGTGTATTTATAACATAATTGTATGTGCAGTAGAATTATGCATAATATTTAATTATATGTAATACTGTATAGAAAGAAAGAAAGAAAGATAGATAGATAGATAGATAGATAGATAGATAGATAGATAGATAGATAATTAGTTGAGGTGGAATCAAGATGGGAATGAGTGCTAGCAGTTTTACCTTTGCCTTCTCCCTTATAATGGTCGATAGAGCAGTAGACAGAATTCTGAGCGGAAAAGCCAAGAAAAAGTCACAGTGAGTCATTTTTCTAGCCCAAGTCAGCTTAGTGAGATAGGAAAAAAAAACAACTTTATTTGGACACTAGAATGGGGGTTGGCCAGGAAAGTAGCAGGACTAGAGTCAAAAAA
>JAQQSW010019750.1:0-10989 GCA_028646575.1 Pseudocheirus occidentalis
GAGCAAGCATTTTCTGTAATGGAGATAAACAAAAAGCCTTCCCAATAAGATCAGGAGTGAAACAAAAATAGCCATAATCACAATGACTATACAATATTCTGATAGAAATGCTAGATACCGCAATTATAAGTAAAAGAAATTTAAAGTATAAGAATAGTCAAAGAGGAAAGAAATGATTAATCTTAGCAGACTGCATGGTGTTATACTTAGAGAATTCTATAGAACTAACTGAAAAAACTAGTTGAAACCAAAAAGATACTTTAGGAAAATTGTCCTTTTCATTGCACATAAATCACCAACAAATCTCTGTCTATCCATCTAAATAGGAGAGATAGAAGGATAAATTCTCTTTAAAATAACTGCAGACAATACATAATGCTTGGAAGTCTAGCTAAGACAAATCTTGAATCTAAATAAAGGTAATGACAAAATACTTTTCACATAAATAAATAAAAATTGGAGAAATATAAATTGCTTATGAATAGGCTATGCAAATATATTAAAATACAATTTTACCTAAGCTAATTTACTTATTCCTATGATTCAAAGTATTAAGACTGTTATTTTACGGATCTAGAAAAAAAATAAAGCACATCTGAATTAATAAAAGGTCAAATATATCAAGGAAATCAATAAAAAATGTGAAGAAAAAAGCCTAAAAATATCAGCTCTTAAGTTATAATACAAAGTAATACTCATCATAACAGTCTGGTACTAACTAAGAAACAGAGTGGTGAATAAGTGGAATAGATTAGCCACATAATACACATTAGTAACTAACCATAATAATCTAGTGTTTGATAAAATCCAAGGATTAAACTTTTACAACAACAACTCACTATTTTGCAAAAATGCAGAAAACTGGAAAGATGTTTGGAAGAAACTATGTGCATACCAACGTCTCAAACTGTATAACAAGATAAAATCAAAATGGGTACAAGATTTAAACTTAAGAGAGTGATATCATAAGCAAATTAGGGGAGCGAGGACTCATTTCCTTGTCACACCTATGGTTAAGGGAAGAGCTTATGACCAAATAAGAGAGAAAGGATCATAGGAAGGGAAATGGATAGTTTTTGTTACATGAAATTATTTTTTTTTATTTTTATGCAAACAAAACAATGTAGCCAAAATTAGAAGGAAAGAAATAACCTGAAACTTTTTTTTATTGCATTTCTCTTGTAAAAGACTCACTTCTCAGACATATAGGGAACTGAGTTAAATTTCTAAAAGAAAAATAAGAATCATTCCTCATTTGGTAAATGTCCACATAACATGGCAGATAGTTTTCAGGGGAAAAAATCAAAGCTAAATTTGACCATATGAAAAGTGCTCTAAATCATGAATGATTAGAGAAATGCAAATTCAAACAACTGTCAAGTACCAACTCACACCTTTCAGATTGATTTTCATGAATGAAAAGGAAAATGATAGATACTAGAGGGGGTGTAGAAAAATAAATAAACTAATGTACTTTTGATGGAGTTATGAACTGGTTAAACCACTCTGGAGAATAATTTGATACTGTGCTCAAAGGTCTTTAAAAGTTTGTATAGCCTTTGACAAGGAAGTACCACTGCTAAGTCTGTATCCAAAAAAGACCAACAAATAAGGAAAAAAACTTATATTTACCACCACCAACAAAAAAAAACATAGTGATTCTTTTTATATTGCCAAAACAAACGAACAAATAAAAGGAAACTGAAGGAATTCCTATTGATATGTGAAATGACTGAATAAGTTGTGGTATATGATTGTGATAGAATCTTATTGTGCTTTAAGAAATTATGAAAGGATGACATATGAATTGATGCAAAGTGAAGTGAACAGAATCAGGAGGATATTGTACTTGGTAGTAGCAATATTGTAATGATAATCAATTGTGAAAGACTTAACTACTCTGCTCATTACAATGAACAAAGACTGGATTCATCAATCACCAAACATTTATTAAGCACTTTTTAAATGTCAGGTGCTTTGATAGGATCTGAGCATATAAATATAAAAATACATGTGTACCTCTTCCTAAGCAGCTTACATCTCCTGAGTGTTCAACTCTCTCATTTATAAATGAGGAAACGGAAGGACATTATTATAGCTATTTCCACAAGACAAAAGCTTAGTAAGTAGTAGAGTAGCAATTTTAGCTAATATTTTCTGATTCCAAGTCTAGTACCCTTTTGTAGATATGATATCTAGATATACATATCTAGATAGACATATATACATAGATATGTAGATAAGAAACAGAACTGAAGATTTTCCTGTCCTGTTTTATTTTATTTTATTTGCTTTTTTTTTGGAGGGGGAAGGCAGAGCAATTGAAGTTAAGTGACTTGCCCAAGGTCACGTGGCTAGTGTGTCAAGTGTCTGAGGCTGGATTTGAACTCAAGTCCTCCTGACTCCAGGGCTGGTTCTCTCTTTATTGTGCTACCTAGCTGCTCCAGTCCTGTTTTATTTGACTTAAAATCAGAACTAATAAAAAGTTAGGTAGATGTGACAGCCTTTAAGACAGTCCTTCAACTATGGTTGGCAAATGATGGGCAAAGTGAAATTTGGGCCTGTTTGTGAGGCTATTGTCCAGTTTTGCATTATCCATTAAGATCACTGAAGAAGAAATTAGTAGGGATAAAGAGGATTTAACAATGGGAGAAAGTCTACTTGAGTGAAGTCAAATAAACTTTTATAACCACTTTAGTAGGAAGCAATTTGAATTTAGATAATTAATATGCTAATTGCAAATTATTCTTACCTACTCATTTAAGGGGACAATAAATTAACTATTGAATATACCAACACCCCAAGGATTTATGCCTTTGTTTGCATTTATCTTCCTGTGACCTGAGTGAATGTTTAACTATCTTTGACAAAAAGAAAGTTGTCTCTCTATGCTTTATTTAAATACACTCTAAAACAATATAAGATCCTACTATTTTTTTTGCATTCCAACAAAATTTTTAGACCTATGTTCAGCTTACAATACTATCTCTTTAAAGATTAATAAGGGAGGCAAGCAACATGAAGGTTATCTTCTAATCACTTTTTAAACAAATAATTTGCAGAGAGATAGAAACTATTGAAAAATATGGTGTGTTTCAAAAAAGACCATACCAGGAGATATGCAGAACTGAGACATCACCCAAGGATGACTAAGTAATATAGAGATCCTGGAACATTTGTTCCCATATGCAGAAACCTGAAGGTATTATGAGGCTTTTGCTGAGACAACTCCGATAGGAAGGAAAAGAACAGGAAGGTCAACCCATGTTTGGGAAGTGTTAGCTAAGGGTTGAGAAGACTTATTCATCTGATCTGGTAGTTTCTTATTTTAAATAATGATTTTACCTAGATCCTAAGCTCATATTTTCTTTCTTCTTGAAGGAATACAATTATTTTCAGGGCCCTTAAATTTCAGTGACAAAGTACAATTCTGATCACCTTGGCATGGTTACATTGATCACAGTTCTCCTCTGACCAAATATTCCTAACAAAATTAAGTAGATGCTATATATCACATTTTATAATTCATATAGCCATTATTTCCTATGTTTAACTTCAAACATTCTCTGTGATCTCAACAATATTCTTTTTTTTCTAATTTCAAATGGTTTATTTCAACATTAACAAAAGGTGAGCAGACTATAGAGATCAATGAATCTGTTTAATTCAAACTGAACATACTCAGAAAGTATAATTTTTCTTTTAATTTAAGTTACTTATAGTGTGACAAACAGCGGAGAACAGCAAATGACTTAAAAGTTGTGTCGTCCACTGAGTAATGACTTTTAAATTTATAAAGATACATATATTTCCCTCCAGCAATTCATTGTTGGTCTATAGAGGACTTTTGCTGGCTTTGTACTATGTAAAGGCTAACTTTCCAAGACAATTTTTTTTTAATTTTTGTGAACTCAGGTTTGTTGACTGTTCTGTTGAAGTTGAAAGGCACAACACACACATTCCAGTTAAGTGAAGGTAACTAATCGTATATGACTTCTTCAGTTTCCTTTTTCATCATTCATTTCAGGAGCAAATCATGAGTGTTCACTCTTATCTTTTGTAGGATTGACATACATTCAGCAATCAAGTATCACCAAATCACTGCTTTTTTACTTCCCTCTCCTTGTTGAAGACTTTGGTCACCACTTGTTTTCTGTGTCCTTGTTTTTAGGCTGGGTATCATTTCAGCTGCATACAACATTGCAGACTTATGTGATGGGAACTGTACAGGGCACACGCTGCCATCTCTTTGTTTGAGCTCCCCCATACTCTGCCCCTATATTGTAAATCAGGATTCCTCTCTCTGGAGTACATTTTATTTTTCTCAATGTGCACATTAAGTCCAACTGCCAGGCATACATCTTAGATCTCTCTACCTGTAGGATTCTCAAGAGCTTTGTAAATTGGGATCTGTCTTCAGTCAGCCATGGTCTCCTTGTTATTTAAATATCCAAGATAAATGCAAATGAACCTGTTATTGTCTGCTGGAGACCAGTTGGAGTACACCATCTCCCTAAGGACTTATGATCCTTGGGTCTAGGTGGCAAGAAAATCATGGTTACCAAGAGCCAATAGTAAGTTCACAACTGTCCCTTCTAGGACTTCAACAACATTTCTAAAAGATAAAATTCTTCAGTTTATGGACCATTTAGGGCCATTATCAATTCCTCTGAAATTCAGACAATTTAAAGGGAAAAAGGGACTAAACCACTTATCTGATGCTAAGGACTCTGAACAGAAGATTGGTTGAATGAATTTTTCATTAATTACTATAATTATTCCTTCCTTGCTTTTGTTGTTCTTTTATGTGTTATATCTGTGAGGAATTCTTCAAGAGAAAATTATTTAATCAATCAATAACAAACATTTTTTAAGTACCTGTTATGTGCTAGGCACTGTGATAGACACTGAGGATATAAGTACAAGGAATAAAAAAATTCAGACTTGTTAGGACCTATTTTTGAACTGGAAAGGACAATAAGTATACATATAAATATATAATGGACAAATTATAATATACTAAGAATAATTATAGGATGGCTAGGTGGCACAGTGAATAAAGCACCAGCCCTGGAGTCAGGAGGACCTGAGTTCAAACCTGGCCTCAGACACTTAACACTTACTAGTTGTGTGACCTTGGACAAGTCACTCAAACCCAATAGCCCTGCCTTCCCCCTTCCAAAAAGAAAAAAAAAGAATAAAAAAACCCAAATAATTAAATGAAGATGGATTAGGGTATTGAGTGGCAGTATTTGGGGTGTGGAGTAACAGGACATTTCTACAACTTATGGTCTTAGAGAGTTGTTAGGTCACAGGGAAGTTCAGTGAATTGCTCATTGTAATAGACTCAGAGTAAAATAAGAGAGGACAGGTTTTTATTCAATATGCCAAGCATCGGCTCTTGGTAGAGTGATATGGCAGCTAAAAATAAATGTAACCTTCACTGAAGTAAGAAACATTTTTTCCCAGGAATGATATAGTGGTATTCCTACTATGCTCTGTCTCATGCAGAGCATACAGAATATATCGTCCTTCGTTTGGGGCACTACATTTTAGAAATAAAATAATTTGATAAGCTATAGAGCAAGAAGAGGAGAGCAAAAATTGTGAAGGGTCTAGATTTTGTGACATATGAGGATTGAATAAAGGATCTGGATGATGTTTAACCTGGAGAAGAAAGGTCTCTTTTTAAAAGAAGAAAAGACATGATTGGTGACATGAAAGGCTGCCATTTAGAAGAGAATTTAGGTTGGTTGGGCTTGTCTTAGACTCTAGAAGTAGGAACCATAAGTATATATCATTTACTTCAGCTGTTCATTTATAGTCATCATGCAGTTTAAAAGGTATATATTTCTGACAGCTTTTCCTTGCACTTGTTTCAGTGGAAATTAATGACAAAATGGAATTCTATATCATCTATGCTTAAGTGGCTTTGTGTAGTGATTTGGAATTAAGTGCCTCCTATCTGGCAGGCACTGTGCAAAGTGCTAGGGATACAAAAAAATTAAAAAAAATAAAATAAAATAAAAGCACTCAGTTCTTGCATTTGAGGAACTTACAGTCTAATAATTAGAGAAGACAAAATGCAAACAACTATGTAAAAACAAAATATATACAAGATAATTTGGGGAAAAAATCTAGAGGGGAGGTGCTAATATTGAGAAGGTTCAAGAATAGCTTTTTTTGTGTAGAGTGAATATTATCTGGAATCTGAAAGAAAACCAGCACAATTAGGAAGCAGAACTGAAGAGGGAGGGAATTCCAGGTACGGGGAATAGTCAAGAAAAATGTGTGCAATTAGAAGATGAAGTGTAGTATGCAAAGTACACCAAGGAGGAAAATGTCACTAGATCACAGAGTAGGATGTAAATAGACTAGGAAAAGTAGCAAGAAGAGAGATTATGAATGGTTTTAAAAGCCAAACAAGAGGTTTTATATCTGGCATAATCTCTTTCACTTCAGAATCGAATATAAGTGTAAATACAAATATTCTGAGAAATAAGGTATATTTTTCTCAATTCTATATTGTAATATATTCTTAAAATTATTTACCCCTCCATTTCAAAATATACTCTTTTGTTTGCAACTTTTCAACAAGCCAGGTCTAGGAAAAGAGTGGAAAGAACAGAAGATGAAAAATGAAAAGCACAGAAGAGATTGAATTTTTGTCATCAACCTCTGGATTAATGCAGAAATTACCTATTATCACTCAAAGAAGTCTGGCCTTTCCATCACTGTAGAAGAAAATGATCAAAGATGTCTACTGCCCAAATTTTAACATACTTCTGGACCACATATAAATTGTCTGTGTGTCTTTCAATCTATCTATCACATTATAGATGGATATTGAGTTAGACTAAGAGTTGAACAATACAGTTGACTTAGTTTCCTCTGAAAAATTCAAAGCTCGTTTATGGACTTCAAGTTTCTCATAAAAGTGAAAACCCATTATTGTAAAAGCAACATTCTACTATATAGCTATATAGAAGTACATTGAATAGCATTTCGCCTGAAAAACATTGAGTATCACACAGAAGGCAATGAAAAGACCCATGGTAGCTTTGAACAGGGTGGAAAACATAACTGATGTGGAAATCCAAATAAAAACAAAGGTAAAAAGATGCCATCATGGAACTAAATATGAATTTAAAAAGTTGTCCTGGTCACATAGAAAGAACAAAGGATAAGAACTTCACAAAGACAATGTTGACTTACTTTTTCACTTATTCCTGTATCATGAGATTGACAGTTTCTAGCATTGTCTTGACGTAGAAACAAATGAGAAAGTTTTGTAGTTCATTGGATGGACTGCTTGTGGGAAGGAAAATATGAGAGGTGTTGGTTAAAAGGTTCTCATGATAGGAAGGTATAGATGCATTTTACTCTTTGCTATTAGAGGGAACATCCAAATATATACGATAAGGGATTTATTTAATAATACTCTTGTTATCCTTTCTAACTCAGAGATCCTAACATTTTAAATTTAACATCCTAAGCTTTTGTGACAGCTTCATGTAATAGAAATTCTACTCAAAAAATGTCAGAATTCCTGGGTTTTATTCCAAATTTATCACCTTTAAGCTTTTTAATCTTAGTCATATAACTTTATCCATTGAAGTGTTGATTCTAAGTTTTTGTTTATGAATTTATTTAAGTGTTTATTTATATGTGTATGTATTTTAACCTATATATTGAGAAGGCTGTTTTGTGTAATCAACTAATATCAGAAAACTATGAGAGCATCTTTTGTTAGGAAGAGACTACTGAATACCAAAACAAGAAGTGAAGAAGAAAGACAAATGGGCAAAAGGATAAAGAAAGGCAAAGTTGTTTTCATCAGAGAACCTTTCATGTTGTTAGTGTGAGAATGCTTTTGCTTTAAAAAATAGACAAATAAAATTTGTAGGCAGCAGGAGAGGGAATGACCGATTCTGAAATTTTGCCTCCTGGGGCTGGGTAACAGAAAGAAAAGCCAGCTTTACTTGCAGAGACAGATAAGCTATGACCAGGTCATGATGTTTCACTAGTAACTTTTCTGAATGGTAGGCAAATTTTAATACTCATTGTTTATCAGTTCTGTTGTTGACAGCTGGATGAGCAGCAGGGTTTCTATAGGCACATATGGCACAAAGCCAGGATCGAAAGATAGTTTAACCATGCCAGTTATTTTGTTCTGAAGTAAAGAAAGGGTATTTCCCCACTGTCCAAAATTTTATGCCAAGACAATGGCATTTGAGAGCTCACTTTGGACAAACCAAACCTGGGGTAAAGTAAAATTTCTGTCCTTAACATTTAGAGAGTTGGAATGCAGCTAATGGAATTCTTAGGGGAAGTCTACGATAAAACATGTTATTCATAATTCCAAATATTTTACATTGGTTCAACTGAAGTTTCTTTTACTGTTTATTTTGATATAATATTAATAACACACAGTCCTGTTTCTAAAGCCTTTTCGTCTCAGACATAGCAGCTATGGGATCATGGTCAAGACCATAGTCAAATCGCTTGATTATCATCCAGTTCCTTAATTACGTAGTGTCCTATCATAGGGTAAGAGATAAATAGTTACTCTAGTGTAGGATTTCTTAAACTTTTTTGCATCATGGACTACTTTGTCAGACTGGTGAGCCTGATTGATACTTTCACAGAATAATACTTTTACATACATGTTAATTAGTCAATTTCATTGAATAACAAAGGAAAACAATTATATTAAAATATTTTCCATCTTACTATCTTTCATTTATGGACAACAAGTTAGGAACTCTGCTCTAGGTGATCAAAGAGCTAAGAAGAATCATTTGTTTTTAAAAGACTATGCATACTTGAGAATATATAAGGCCAGATTAAAATATATCAGTAAAGAGAAAATAAAAATGTAAATGTAAAATATATGGATAGAAAGAAATTCATTCCATAAACTTTCTCAAAATGCTATCATAATTTCTAATTACCTATTCACTGGAATTTTATAGGAATTCCATGCAAATTCCTTCTCCTTGAGCAAATGTCTTCTAACAGAATTTGAACATATAATTCCATTAGTAGGGGCAGCTAGGTGGTACAGTGAATGGAACACCAGCCCTGAAGTCAGGAGGACCTGAGTTAAATTCTGGCCTCAGACACTTAATTCTTACTAACCATGTGACCTTGGATAAGTCACTTAACCCCAGTTTCCCTGCCCTCCCCCTCCAAAAATATAATAATAATAATAATAATAATAATAATAATAATAATAATAATTTTTGTTAGTGTAGGAAACTCTCCAGTAAGGAAATTCCCTCTACCAATGAAGTCTGATTTCTGACTTTTTTGTATTTGGTAGATCTATAAATTTGCATAGAGCTTTAGGAGGTTCAATGACTAGTCCAGGGTCATACAACTACTATGTCTTAGAAGCAGGTCTTTAATCCAAATCTTCCTGATTGTAATGTCAGCTCTCTGTATACAATGCCATGTCACCATGTCTATGTAATAGTTATATTTTTAAAATTGCTGCTGTTTGATAGATTAATTAATTCACATAAATATAGGTCCTCAATGTGCACTTTTGGTTAAATTATCTCCTTAATCTTGCTCCAAAAGACACCTCTCGTATAACTTTTATGTCTAGTTTTCAAGTATTTATTTTGCATATATCTACATTCATAGTTCTTCCTAAACTTAAATGAAAAGATTTTATTTATACCACATCTGGCTACTGCCCTAGCATCTTCCCCTCTTTTATGACTAAACTTCTTGTAAAAGTTATTTACACCTAATGCCCCTACTCCTTCACTGCCTGTCCTCATTCATTTCTAACTTGAATTAAAACTCCATTGCTTCTATTAAATGGAACGGTTTTTTTTTTCAGATCATAATGACCAAGAAAATGCCAAATTCATTCAGTGCTTATTCTGCTTGACCTTCCTTTGGATTTTGCCAATTTTTTCCACTCTGTCCTCCTAGATACTCTTTTCTGTCTTAGGATGTGATGCACAAGGCTGTGCTTATTTCCTCCTACCTATCTTTCTGTTCCTTCACTCTACCCTTCATTGGCTCTTCATCTTCTTAACAATTAATATTTATGGTTCCTTCTTAAAATTCTATCCTTGGCCCTTCTTTTCTTTGTGTTATCTTCATGAGCAAATCCATTTATTCAATCAACTTCCATTTCTATCTCTATGTAGATGGTGTTTGGCTTTTTAACTCTAGCTCTGGCCTTTCTTTTAAAGCTCCAGACCTCCTATCTCATTTGTTTGTTTGAAAAATCATCTACATGTTCCAGAAACTCATCATGTTTCATTTTGAGTTTATCATTTTCTCCTTAATGCTACGTTTTTCTGGCCTTCTTATTTCTGTCTGTTACATTAGCACTTATTCTTTCTTTCATATAAGAAACCTTGGCATAATTGATTGTTCCCTCATCCTTCTCTTGCATCCAATATTTTACTAATTCATGCCCATTCTAGATATACAGCATCTCTGAAATCCATCCATTTCATCGTATTTCTAGTGATATGATTTTGTTAGAGATTTTCTGAAGAAATGTTTATATTTTGTCATAGTTTCCTAACATATTTTGTACCTTACTCTCTCTAAATTCTGCAATCTAACTTTTGCATCAGTGCCAGAATTTTTTTCTGCATAAAACTTGAGGAGTGACTTTCTCTTGCTTAAGCCAACTTTTATACTCCTTTAGTTAGCACTTGAATTTCTATAGAATTTCATCTTGCCCAATTGTTCCCAAATTACATCATAGTTTCACATGTTAAGCATTCTACATCAATGGCAAGCTGCATAACTGGCCATTCCCTGAAAATTCTTTATACTCTCTTGACCAGGTCCTTTTTCAGCTGTTTTCTTTGGGTAGAATATGTTCCCTTTTATTTGCCTATTAAATTTCTACTCATCTGTTAAAAACCCAACTATATTACTTCTTTCCTCAGAGGCATTGTCTGATTTCCTTTTTATATAATAACCACTACATCTCACCCTACATAGAATTTT
>JAQQSW010019751.1:0-10988 GCA_028646575.1 Pseudocheirus occidentalis
TCTAATTCTGAAGGAATTATTCTCTTCAGAATGCTTTTGAGATTCTTTTTCCATCTGGGAAATTCGACTTTTTAAGGCATTCTTCTCCTCATTGGCTTTCTGGGCCTCTTTTGCCATTTGAGTTAATCTATTTTTTAAAGTGTTGTTTTCTTCAGTCAAGTTGTTGACTCTCTTTTCATGATTTTCTCACATCATTCTCATTTCTTTTCCCAATTTTTCCTCCACTTCTCTTATTTGGTTTTCAAAGTCTTTTTTCAGCTGATCTATAGCTGCTAGGCATTCTTCAAGTGTCTTGGAAGCATTTGGCGTGGTAGTTCTGACTGGGTTGTCTTCCTTCTGTTCCATGCTTTGACCCTTTTCATCCACAAAAAAAAGGATTCTAGAGTATTGTTGCTGTTTGTATTTTGCTTCCTTTTCCTCATGCTGGCCAGTCAATTAATTGGTTGGGTTTTTTTTTAGCTCTGTGAAACTCTGCTTCCAGGAGGGAAAGCTCTGTTCCAAATCACTGGGGTTTTCCCAGCTGCTGGAGCTATTGGGGGTGTGATACAAATGCCCCCAGCTTTGGCTTGCTGAAAGCACATCCCAGGACCACCACCCAAGACCATGATCCGGATCCAGGGTGCTCAACGCAAGAGCACTTGGCCCTGATCAATCGTCTCAGCCCCGCTGTGGAATTCTCAGGCCAGAGGCTCTGAAGCAGCCCAGTGGGCGCAGCTGCCGGTTAAAACAGTTCCTGCCCTTCCCCCACTGCTTCCTTGCCCTGGGGGCACATTGGCCAAACTGCTTTTCCTCCCCCAAATTAAGTTTCAAAGTTTCACTTTCACTGACCATCTTTGATCCTGGTTTGCTGGATGTGAAGTTCCCCTCAGGTGCAGTAGATCTTCTCTGAAGTAGACTCATGCTGGGGCTTGGGAGGTTCGGCTCCTAGTGAATGCCCTGGGGCCTGGTCTGGCCACGTTTCAGTTTTGAGGTGGGCTGGTCTCGGCTCCCGGCCTGCTGGCCTGCTTAATGAGCCCCTCCTGCTGAGGTGCCCCTCTCTGATCTTCGTTTTTCACGCCTTGGTAGATGTGGAATTGCTGGAGCCTGTAGATCTTCTCTCCTGCAGACTGGCTGCTGCATGGCTCAGCGTGGCTCAGCTCAGCTCCTTCCCACCACCCCGGGCCTGGCCTTGGTCTCAGCTTCAGGCTGCGCCAGCCTCAGCTCCTGTCCTGCTGCAATGACCCCCTGCTGCCGAGCTGCCTTCAGGGAGAGATGTGTTTTCTGTATTTTTGCGAGTCTAAGAGTCCCAGACTTTGTCTGGGGTCATATTTTATGGGTGTTTAGGGTGGTTGTGTGGGAGCTGTGGGAGCTGCGGGACCTTGCTGCTTCTATGTCGCCATCTTGGCTCTGCACCCTGAAGGAAATGGCCTTGCTACTTGCCTTAATATTCTATATCTTGTAAATGTTTGTGACCACAGTAAGAACTAGAACTCCTGTCAGATGCCACAGTTCTTTCCTTTTACTAAAAAAAAACTATATATCTATATAATACACACACATGCATATAGGTATGTTAATATGTATACATGTGGGTTATAGATGTGCCTATGTGTATACCCATTAAAAAGGGCAGCTACATGGTACAGCAGATAGAGCACCAGGCCTATAGGCAAGAAGTCCTGAGTTCAAATACTGCCTCAGAAGCTTATTAGTTGTGTGACCCTGGGCAAGTCACTTCAGCCTGTTTGCCTCAGTTTCCTCATCTGTAAAGTGAGCTGGAAAAGGCAATGACAAGGCACCCTAGTATCTCTGTCAAGAAAACCCCAAATGGGGCCAGGAAGAGTCCGAGATGACAACTACCTGTGAATGTATACACATAACATCCACTAAAGTCCTTGGCGCTGTTAATTGGTTCAACCTTTGAAAGAGTTCCAGCTTTTTCAATTGAAATGACCTTTACCAGGAAAGCTCAAAGTCTGGTGTATTACTAGCCTGATAATGCTCATGCATCTCATATGCCACATTATGGTCTTCTCTTTGAACCACCTCCCACTTCTCTATGAGCCTACATGGACCATTTGTGCCCGGCTTCTGGAAGAGCCTCCTGAGCTTGTGTTGGTCCAGTTGGCCACTGTCTGACAAACCGTACCTTCACCCCAACCCAGTGATGTCATTTTGGTCTTCTTTGAGAAAGAAGGAGAACCCCGTGGGCACTAAATAAGAACCAAGTCAGCATTGCTGACCTTGTAGGCAATTTATTTCAAAACAGTCCAAGAAAGAGAAAAGTCTTCAAATAACAGCACTAATCAATACCATGGCAAATCAAAGATCTGAAAAAAATGATAAACAACATCTGCTGTGCCAAGGTAAGGACTGGCAATGAAAAGGACACAGAGACTTCTGACTTGCTTTAAAGGGAAAGGTCAGTGGAACATCTCCAGCACCCCCAGAAAATGTAAAGCTTGTATATTAGCAGAAGACAGAAGACAGAAGACGGAGGGGTTGCCTGGCATTAGCTCAATGTCCATCATGTTAATTGTTTCACAAGCACTTGAATATACTCTCACAAGCTGAATACTTAAAGAGGTAAACACTAAAACCCAGTAGAGGAAAAAAAGCCCCAAAGATCATTTAATTACTTTGAGATCAAATTCATTTCTAATAAAACTAGGACTTTCAGGAAAAAATATCTGTACAGAAATAATTTGATGAAATAGAGTGCAGTGTTTTGTGTGGGAGCTAGGTTTTCTTTCACTGCTCCATGCTAGAAAGGCACCTGATAAAAGGCAATGTAACATTATATACACAGTGTCACCCAGAATAAATCTGTAGCCCCTATTTATCATCTGGATACAAGAGTTGGTTAACCTTTACTCTCTATCCAGACTACTACATCCTAATTTTGGAGGCAGGGCATTGTAAGTCAAGTTGCATCATTGGTATGAAAAGCGTAACAGAATAAATTAGATGTCAGGCAGAGACATAATATGTTTATTGAACATGACTTATGGTAATTTTTGCTCTTGTATACAAAGCAAGAGGAGAGCGAAGGTCCTCTGAAATTCTCTCTCTCTCTCTCTCGCTCTCTCTCTCTCACATCTATACCCAACATACTCATCTCATGGGTTTTTTGTGGTGGTGGTGGTGAGTTATTACTTAAAAATGAGAGATAAATCATAATAATAATTAACATGTGTGGACTTTAAAGTTTGCCAGGTCATCTACATATATTGTTTGAGCTTCATAATCATTGGTGAGAAAGGTACTTACCTCCAGACCCATTTTACAGATAAGAAATCTGAAGTTTAGGCACTTTAAATGACTTAGCTAAGGTCACATAGCTAGCTCTTTCTATCCATTACACCAGAGGCATCAAACTCCAGTCCTTCTCCCCAAAATTCCCAAGACAGCTTTAACCAGATTAAAATGTAATTGGGGAATGATTGACGAAATAAATTAAAATACATTTGTTGTTGTGCAGTTATGTCTTAGTCTTTGTGACCCCTTTTGAGTTTTTCTTGGTAAAGATACTGGAATGGTTTGTTCTTTCCTTCTCCAGCTCATTTTACAGATGAGGAAACAGAGAGAAACAGGGTTAAGTGACTTGCCCAGGGTCACACAGCTAGTAAGTGATTAAGGCTGGATTTGAACTCAGTTCTTCCTTATTCCAGGCTTAGTGCTCTATCCACTACACTGCCTAGCTGCCCACAATACAATGTAGATAATGTTAATTTGTGGTTTTCTAAGTCAATATACAGAAGCAGGGATTCATTTCTCTTTGAGTTTGACCCCTCAGCACTTTACTCAATTGCCTCTTAGTAAAAATTCCACAAACTGATCCAGCACATGGAAGGAACACAGACTTCTCTAGAATACAGACAATGTTTTTGTAACTTCTCTGTTTTTACCCTTTCATGTTTTACTGGAAACTTGGTATATGAATACTATCAAGAGGCTTCTACAACCTTCACCAGCCAAGCTCACAATCAAAGTGGAACATATTTTCAAAAGTTCTAGGTCTTTATTTCAAGTCAACCCTATCAACATTTGAATTGGGCAAACATTGTCTTCCACCGTTTCCCAAAAATGCACTGGCAGGAAGCATGATATAGTAGACAGAGGGACCATCTTGCAGGCAAGGAGCCCTGAATTCCAGTGCCACCTTTGACACATCCTGGGTCTGTGACCAGGGGCAAGTCATGGAGACTTCTGGTGTTTCAGGCTAGTCTCTAAGACAACAGAATACAGAAAGCCACGGCCTTGCAAATTAAGCTATTTTATTCTTAAAAGATATTCAGACCATCTATTGGATGGTTCAGGGATGTAAGACTCAGGCTGTGGACATCGTTTCCTCATCACCTGAGAACAAAACAGCTACAAGGACACTCTGGACACCCTGATGCTGGGTTGCTGGAAAACAATGGCCATCTCAAGCAGAGGAACTTTGAACAGCAGAACCAACTTGGCATGTCCTCAATATCTAGGATTGTTGAATATTCTTGTAAAAGTTAAGGAAATTTTTTGTGAACTACTGAATGATCGGCAAGTGAGGGCTCTGAGTTAGGCTCAGTCCAGAATGGCAGATGTAGAGATGTATCTGTAGAGAGGACTTCCGTAATGGAAGTTCTCTGCACTGGTGACATCACAGGTCTGAACCAAAAACTCTATCAAAGAAACACTACTTTTGGTTTGATACAGGGTGTCTCAAGTGTCTTTGTGCAAATATAAGCTCTAATAGCTTAAATCTTGATATTGAGAAGGAACGCCCCCTTTGTTACTCTTGAGCCCTCATAAAGCTTACCTGAACAATAACAGGGTAACTTGTGATCTCTTCAGCATCCTCCGCTGAGCCTGTGGGCAGGGCTACGGCAAGTACCAGATTTGGATTTTTCATTAGGTGAAAAGTCCTGGGGAAGAAGAAGTCTTCTCAGCTGCAAAGTGCTATGGGCAGAGTGGACACTGCTCTTCAACCATTATGGGCTTTTGGGGAAGGTTTGAATACCAATTCTCCCTCCCTCTTCTCAACCCCAGATCTTTATAATATACATATATACATATATATGTCATATATAAAATATGCTTGTGGTTTGAGGCAAATGGTGAAGCCCATTGATTTCAAAATGTAATAAATTCTTAGATAAAGTCCTCGTTCCTTTGAGAAATCTCTTTAAAAAAACAATGAAAGAAAGCATTAAATGTCACTTATCTCGATTTGGAGTCCAAATTGTGGATTTCCATAAATTATTTTTTTTAGCTATAAAAAGGCAAAGAATGGAGCTAGCTCCACCTTCTATATTTGGATACCTGTCAGCCAGATTCATAACAGAGTCAGCAATTTTTCCCGTTTCCATCAGTTGTGTTAATGTGGGCCGTTGCTGCATTATACTTGTGTGTATATATAGTTTTATTTTCTTCTTTCAGTTTTTAGAGTAGACACATCATCCCCCAGGAATCTGTGAGTCAGTCATGTCTGAAGCATGAGACTGAGGCTATCCCACTGGGTCTAAACATTTTTTGTCATATTCATTTCATGATGTTTGGGCAAGAATGAAATAAGACCTTTGGAAGAAACACAGAACCAGGTTGAGAGAACTGATTCTGAGCAATGGGGCTGAAAAGGAAGATAATAATGGTACAACTATAATTCACTTGTCTTTTTGTCCTGGATGACCCGAAAGAGTTAGCATTACTATTATTGGGATATAATTCCTATGACTGGAGAGCAGAGCAGCTGTGGATCCTTTGAGATTTGGATTGCTTGGCTTCAGTAGGGCTAAAGCTGCTCAGGTGTCCACACTAAGACTGTACCAAGATGGCGAGCTTCCCAGGAGCAGAGGCACTTACCTGGCACCATGATTTAAAGGTCTATCTTTATCATGGGGACTTTCACTTAAGTCTTAATTAGAAGCTTTATCATGGTCTGGAAGAAACACTGGGTTCTTGAAAGCAAGTTCTGGGAAATCCCATCCAGCTGGAAAAACTGAATATGGACCCAGTAAAATATATGACTTTTGTCCAAAAACTAGTTTAGTAGGTGGATTTGGAGAAGCTAATCACCAGAATTAATACAACCAGGCGATCACTGTTTCCAGCCAAAGCAACTTAGGAAGATTCATTAGCTAAGGTGTGGAGAGATTGTGACCTGAGTTTTCCAGAAAGTATTTATACAGATGAAATAAGGCATTTTTAAAAAGACCACGTGAGAGGGGGATTGGGCATATTTTAGAGGCCTCCAAAGAGAAGAAATCTGCCAAATAGTACAAGTTACAGGGTGACTGGCATTATTTTAACCTAAGGAAGAACTTCCTCAAAATTCATGTTGTCCAAAAATGGAAAGGGCTGCCTCCTGAGAGAAGACTTCAGTATCGCTGGGGGTATTGAAGCAAAGGCAGGATGATCAGTTGTTGGGGATATTTAAATGGCATTTATGACTTCAGGAAAAGGTTGGACGAGGGGACCTCTGTGCTAATTTAGAATATTAATAGTAATATTTATATAGTACTGAGAGCTAGAGTCAGGAAGACCTGAAATCCAGACCCTGTTTTACACATTTAGTAGCTGTGGAGCCCTTGGAAAGTCACTTAATCTCTGTGCCTCAGTTTCTGCATCTATGAAATGGGGAAAATGCTGTAAGCATCCACTGAGATAATGTCCATAAAGCACTTTGCGAGCCTCCGAGGGCTATCTAGGTGCTAGCAATTGTGATTACACATGTCATCCCACATGATGCTCACAAAAACTCCGGGTAGCACAGTGCTTTCCTTCTCTCTATCTTTAGACGACAAAAAAAAGAACTCCCAGCAAAAAACAGGCGGAAAGACTTGCCTAAGGCCACACAGAGATCTGAAGTCAGATGTTCCTGATTCCAGGGTCCAGCGTCTATATTCCCCATACCACCCAATGACTCTAAGATTCCGGAGCCTTCTTTTCAGGCATCCTCTCTTTGGGGCAGACTTTTCTTACTGTCCAAGAACTCCAAGTAGGCAGCTGTCCCTCTCTCTATAAGGCTGACCTTGGATATGTGGGGGGCCCCTTAATACTTCTCTATTTGGGGAAGAGTTTCAAAGATGGGGGGACTGTGAATCATAAAATTATGATTTCCCAGGTGTTTGCTGCGTCCTAAAAAGTAAAAAGTGGAACAGTAGATAGCCTGGAATCTGAGTTCAAATTTGGCCTCAGACATTTACTAGCTGTGTGACCTTGGGCAAGTCACTTAATCCTGTTTGCCTCAGTTTCCTTATTGTAAGATGAACCGGAAAAGGAAATGGCAAACTGCTGCAGTATCTTTGCCAAGAAAACCTCAAATGGGGTAACAAAGAGTCAGACGTGACTGGAAAAAAATGATTGAACAAGGGAAGAGAGTAGAATGCCAAGATGGGTCCACAGGTAACCATCCCCTGACCTGAATGCACAGGTGGATCAGGGTTGATGCTCCATAGTAGACTTTCTCTGGAACTAGGGAAGGGAAAGGAAAGGAAACAGTCTTTGCTTAAGTGCCTGCTGCATGCAGGGCATTGTGCAGCTTACAAATATTACCTCATCTGAGAAAGCCTGGAGGTGCAGTGAGGAGAAGCTAGCACATGTGTACAGGTGGTTATTGGAGGTTATTTCTCATAAATATTCATGTTGCTTTCCCTGAATCCCCTTCAGAAAGCTTAGCAATGTTCCCTTCCCAGAATTAAGAGAGGACTGAGAAGAGGGTCTCTTCCTCCGCCCACTTCCAAGGGAGAATGTAGGGCTAGAAGGAACCTTAGTAATCACTCACTTTGACTCCCCCCTCACTCTATTTTACAGATGAAGAAACTGAGACTCGTGACTTGTTCCAGATCACACAGACAATAAGTGGAAGACCCTGGACCCAAACCCAGCCCCTCAAGACCTTAAATCCACTGCCCTTAGGCCAGGGAATGGGGAGAACCCTATCCCCCAAATTAGAAATGTACACCGAGGTGCCTCCACTGTTTATACTTGTTCTGCCCCAGTCAATGGATGATCTATAAGTTTTCAACTTCTGTGAAATAATCTAAGTAAAACATGGCAAAAGTGAAAAATTGCAGGTTTTTTTAGAATCTTTGGTTGATCTATAAAAAGCATATTTTAAAATGATAGTCCAATCTCTTCTTGGACTTTACGGCCAAATAATAATATAACTAATGCACCCAATAGGTCAGAATGCACATATCTTATCTGAATTGGGGCCCAGATAGGTTGCTAGGCATGTATTGAACATTTATTTATGCTCTTCTTCCACCTCCTGAGCACACACTCCCTCCCCCCACACAGGAAGAAACCCAAACCAAATGAGCAAGATCAAATAAAATCCCAGGCCCTTGGAGCTCTGCCAAGGAAACCTCTGATTCATCCTTGAATATTTTTACCCCAAATAAAATAGTTCCTACCTGCTCTCTTGCTTGTGTAGCCATTTCTGACATTTATCATAGGAATTCTTCCTCACCAGAATGACCTCAGAGCCGGACTGCAAGTTAAGACTCTGGACCCCCAAGACAAGTGTGGGGATGGAAGAGTTGAAAATATGCCCATCTTTGAATTCAAACCGCTGATGGCAGGCCTTCAGCAGCACCCGACGCTTCAGGCGATTGCTGAGAGGGAGAAAAGTCCATTAGCAGCAGAAAAATACCCTGTGAACCTGATGTCCTGGTGATTGCAAGCTCTTTAGGAGAGAGAGGGGCCTAGTTCAAAATCAGCATAATGAAAGCCATGTCTCTGCTGGTCAGTAAGTGTTCAGGCCAGCACTAATGGGAATTCTTAGTATCATGGTAACTGATGGAAATATATTCTGGGGACCCCTGGTTTTAAGGGGCCATAGATGAGAATATCAAGTGAAAGAAGTAATTTGGTAAATAAGGGAGATGTGATCTGGGGAAGGAAGTTAAGACATGGCAAAGAAGAAAGGGAGTAGGGGGTAGAAGAGGCTGGCATATATGCTCCTGTAAAAACAACGCTGACTTCCTTTCCCTACTACGTTCACTTTGCCAGGCCTACAAGAACGGGCTCTCTCATTCCCCTAATCCACATACTCCACTATAGAATCAAATAAAGGTAATTCAATGATATCTCAGATTTATAAGATGTCTGCACTTGGGGGACCTCAGAGTATTAAACAAACTTATTAAACCTTGAAATGTTATAGCAAGATAAATGCCAAATCTTCTAGTCTCTGTCTTCCAAATGCAAAATTGCCACAATATCAAATGATTGCTTTGGGATAAGAAGATTGCATGCAATAATTTACATTCTTAGAGAGAAGAGAGAAGGAAAGAGAATGGATTCCTTAAAGAGCTTGGGTGGAGCCACACATGCCAGGTGCACATCCACTAAAAAAAATGCCTCTTTCCTCAAAACATGTGTCAACATAATCAAACAAGCTCACGATTTTAGTTTCTGTGTGTGTGTGTGTGTGTGTGTACACAGGCCATTTTCTAAAGGGCAGAAGGAGAAAACACTGGATTTGGAGTAAAAAGGTAGGGTTCAGATTTGATCTCTTATTACTTATAAGTGACCTTAAGGATCTGTCTCATTTTGAAGCTAAGGAAAATGAAGCTGAGAACAATTAGGTTGGGTGGGGAACCTGTGATCTCAAGGCCACATGTGGCCTTCTAGGTTCTTGGGTGTGGCCTTTTGACTGAGACCAAGTATTACAGAACAAATCCTTTTATTAAGGGGATTTGTTCTGCAAAGTTTGGATTCAATCAAAGAGTTACACTAGTGGACCTAGAGGGCCACATGTGGCCTCAAGGCTGGAGGTTCTCCATCCCCGGCTTAGGCCCAAGGTTCCACAGGTTGGAAGTAGTAGATTCAGGATTGAAACTCAATTCCTCTACCTATAAATTCATATCTTTCTACCCCAGAACCCTAATTTCCAATACTTAATCACCCATGTAACTTTAGGTAAATCACAGTGACCTATGATCTTTATCTCCCTGGGCTGGCTGTAATTTCCTCCACTACAAAATTAAAGGAGGTTGTTCTGGACGACTTCTCAGGTCCTTGCTAGCCCCAATTATTACCACCTCATATTTATTCCTTCTCCAGAACTTAGTAGAGAGCTCTCACTATAGTCAGGACTTAATAATAAAATCACTGCATTGAATCAGTGATCCTTTGAAATACATTTGCCCACAGGACAGTCATGAAGCCACCTCTTCTCTCATGGGTTTCCTTGCCTGACCGGTACCTTAATTTCTTGTATGATTCAACACTTTTGAAGAATGTTTCTTCCTCTGGTGCAACCTCAGAGTTGGGGGGAGTCGGCTGCCAGGCGACCCTGCGGTGTTTTTGACATGGAACAAGGTCTCTTTCATGTGAAGCTCTAATAAAAGTTAAAACATGAAAAGGAATGTCAGAATTAAGACAGATGTTCCTGGAGATTTCTCTGCGGTGTAATTTCATTACTTATTATGCTCTTTTATGGAACTGAAATGTCTAGAAATCAAAAGAAAACACACAAAAATTAGTCCAAAAAAAGACTTGTCTTCTTTTTTTTGAAAGAGAATTCATATTTTGGGAGAAAAAGGAATGAATTCCCATGCAACTGGTTTCCATCTTGGAATCAGAAATGATAAAACAGAGTCATTCAATCACATAACAAGGAATATTCATCTTTGGGATATTGAATGCTTTCAGTAAAATTAAGCCATGTACTATCTCTCAGAGGCTATATATAATACAACTGTTATTTAGCTCCTGAAAGTCTCAACCTGCTGGATCTTGATGGCATCACCATCTCTCCAGGAACCATAAGCAAATCGAGCAGCATTACATGTAACATCATAGGATTTAGAGGTGCAAGAGACTTTGGGGAGTATCTATTCTAGGGGTCCTTGTATTTTTGTGTGTTATGGATTGTTACAGGTTTGGGGGGTCAGGCTGTATAGGTTTCACCTATACCCTTCCTCAACAGGCATCGGGCATCCCCAGCTCCCGGCTTCTGCTTTCTCCGGGAGAAACAGCTGCATAGAAAACTTAAGACACAGGGCTTGCTTCTTGCT
>JAQQSW010019752.1:0-10988 GCA_028646575.1 Pseudocheirus occidentalis
GCTTAGGGAAGGAATGACATAAATTCTAAACTGAGTATCTTGCCACACAGGAGAACAGGGGGGGATGGGGATGAGAGGGGGGGGCGATGGGGGGAAGGGCGGGGGGGACGGAGGGTTGCAGGAAGCACATACCTCAGTAAAGGGACAGGGACAGTGTAGAGAACAAAACAACGGGGGGGGGGGGGTGCAGGATAGGAAGGAGGGATATACAATCAGCCTCTCACAATTTGCCCACCATGGAGATGTCCTGCGTAATTACACATGTACAGCCTGTATTGAATTGCTGCTTCTTCGAGTGGGAGTGGGTGACAGGGGAGGAACCGCAAGAATCTAGAATTTAAAGCTATACAATCAAATACAACTGGGAAACAATACATTCAGGGACAGGGGCAGGGAGACCTTCCCTGCCCTACTAGAAAGCTAGAGGGGTGGTGGAGGAGGACATAAAAGGGAACAGATTGTGGGAGGGGCTCTATGGAGGGATCAATGTTTTGGGCTGGGGGGTAGGGGAAAGAAGGGGAGAAAATTTGTAACTCAAAACCTTGTGGAAATGAATGCTGTAACCAAGAAAATAAATTTTAAAAAGAAGTCCCAGTGTAATGGAACTGAGCCTTGGGGAACACCTGGAGTCAGGGAGCACGAGACAGATAGTGACCCAGAGAAGGAAGATGAGAAAGGGCAGCCAGAAGACAGGGACGAGGCAAACTAGGAGAGGCCCTGAGAGGATCCAGGAGGAAAGGGTGAGCAGCAGAGTCAAAAGCAGGAGAGAGGTCGAGAAAGATGAGCAACGAGAGAAGACAGACGGGGTTGGTGAGCAGGGCATCACTGGTCACTCTGCAGCGCAGTTTCAGGTGAGTGATGGCATCTGAAGCCAAGGGGCTAAGGGCTGTGGAGCAATGGTGAGGGTGAGGAGAGGAAGTGAAGGCGGTGAGTACAGACGGCTCCCAAGGGGTTTGGCAGAGCCAGGACGAGAGACAGCCTTCTGGCTACAAGCTCTGACACAACAAACATTCTAGCAAGCAGTGCCCCCCATGCCCAGCCCAATTCTGATCTCCAAAAGCACAGCCACAAGGGAAGCTGGTGCTTGCAGTGCCCTGTCACAGGACAGCTGGACTAGAGTGCAGAGCTCAGTGTCCTGGCCATTCGCAGGAGGCTGCAGGGAAGCAGCGCACTGCCCACGTCACCTGTGGAAAGCATCCGCTGCAAGGTCTTGGCCCCCATGGGACAAGATCTGATCATTCTCCAAAAGGCTCTTCCACTTGGCGATGATGCCAGTGCCGTAGTTGCAGTCCTGAACACAAAAGCACATGTGGTCACTTCTGAGAACTCAGTACCTCGGCTTCCCTTGCAGCCCCTTTCCCTAGCACAGGCACCCCCAAAGCCACCGAGGCCTTGGGCAGCACTGACCTTCAGGGGATCCCAGTCCTTGAAGTAGTCCTTCATGAGCGGGTAGACGATGGCCACGGCCAGGTCCACACGGTCAGACATGCGGTATTCCTCGTAGTACTTGTCCTGCAGAGTCTCAAATATCTTGGCACACTCGTCCAGTGTCAGTGGATTGCTGCAGCCAGGCTGCATCCTTCGCTCGCACTCCTCCACCATCTCCAGGACCTTGCTGAGGTTGGTGATCACTGTCTCCTCATGGGACAGCACCTCAGACATTTTCTCCAGCTCGTGGCTCAGGTTGACAACCATGTCTCTCTCGTACTGCAGCTGCCGGTCGTTCTGGATGATCTCCTGCTCCGTGATGTCGATGAGCAGCTGGAGGTTGTGCTCCAGCTCAGGCAGGGCAAAGGCCTGCGGCTTGGCATCTTTGCCAGGCAGCGGCAGCTGCTGCTGCTGGACACCGTCCTCGGGGATGTTGTGCTTGTGGCTGATCTGGCTGTAGCTATAATAGACCTTCTGCTCCCTCCCTGTCATGTCAATCACCTGGCAGGCCACAGGAAGAAAGGAAAGGATTAGCCTTGACACCTCCCTGGTGGGACCCGCTGCCCCAGGGCACTTGTCTCCCAGACTCCTTCTGAGGTCCAGAGGGTACAGCTATAAACGGGGATGGGAAGGATGCTGGAAAGACCTCTGGACCAGAAAGCAGAAGACCTGGTGCCAATCCTGGCAGCTCAGTCATTTCACACCTATGACTAGGGTTGATTCTCAGTATCTTCATGTGTGAAACAGAGAGGACCTCATCTGGACTATCTGTCCTGTCGTATGCTGTGTAAACATTAGCCATCATGGCTCCAATTTAGGACTAGAGGGGACCTGGGCCAAGCCCTCATTGGATACATGAGGTGCCAGCTGTGGAGAAGGGAGGTGACCTGCTCAGTGCTAGACTAGAACTACCAGACACAAGGGCTGGCTGGCTTCTGGTGTGAAGTCCAGCATGAAGTCCAGTCAAGAACATGGGCACTGGCAAAACTTCTCAACTATACAGCCTGACTAGCAGGACCCTCTGAGAATACGTGCCCTGCTAACACCCACATGAGCTCTTTGAAGCCCTGGGAGGATTCCTCAGCTACAGCCCCCTGAACCTTGGACACCACTGAGAAGTGAGCAGACAGAGCCTGTTGGGGCCAGGCCTGGAGTCAGGCATGATGGGAAATTTTTGCACTGTCTTGTCCTTCTCTATCTTGTCCTTCTCCAAAAACAACAAACACTTCAGATTCAAAATGCAATGAAATAGCTGGTTTTACATTTTAAAAATAGGACGTTACCTGTTTTCTCTATTAAATAAAAATCCCCAATTTCAAACTGGAATGAATTGTCACTGTTGTGAATTGTCACTGCTATGTACACAAATCTATGGATCGTTGAATCACAGAATTTCAGGATGAGAAAGGTCCTTGGAGACAACCTGGAATTCTAGTTGGATCACTAACATGGCTGTGGCAATCTGGCCCCCCCACCCACCTGACTGCCGAACACTTCCACTCCATCTCCTGGTGCTGCCAGCACAACAATGTGCATCCTGATTCCAAGGGGCAGACTCTTGAAGGCAGCTGTTGTACGCCTCCCCCCACTATGAGACAAGAGTTAATTCTACACAATCTCAGGATGGTGTCAAGTTTCAAAATTCACTATACCTTAACCTGGGAAAGCTCCTTCTGGGGGGCAGAGAGTTTCTTGCCAACTCTGCCTTTTGCCTTCAATTCTTCAACTGTCTTATAGGAGTATTTCGGTTTCTTCTTGCCCCCACTGGGATCTTTCCGCCACTGGCTGAGCTCCTTCTGGAACTCCTGAGAAAAGTGATTCAGTCAATCCAGAAAGGAAAGGGCTGATTCATAACATGATATTTCTTGTCAGTCTGCTAGATGAGATTCAACCTCCATTAATAACAGTCCCTGACCTACTATATCCTAAAATAACAAACCATGAAATTCTGGCAGCATCTGCCCCAGAGTAGCAGAAATCTTCCCCATATAGCAGCGTGCATCTCGTGCCGTCAAAGCCAACAAGAACCATAAGCAGCCTGTGATGCTGACAGCTTGTTTAGAGGAAACAGAGACAAAGACAGTCTGCAGACAAATCCTGGCAATCCAAGATTTTGCTGACAATCAAGTCTAGTTCACTGTTCAGCAGGAGAAGCCAAAGGATTTACTGCCTAATGTGAACCCACAGAATCAGGGAAATCGAGGATTTCCTTCCCTGGTGGCACAGAAGATAAAGCAAAGATTCTCAGGGCTCCCAATGAGCCCCTGCCAGCTCCACACAAGGACCAGCCGCCTCCCTCCTTGCCCAGGGCAGGCCAGCCCTCCCAAGTTACCTCCTCAGCCTCTTCTTCTGAGTCAACCACAGGGAAATCTTGCACTGACTGAGTGGTCCGTTCTGAGCCGTAGGCACCGACGGCACCCTTTCCTTTTCTCTGTTTGGCTTCAATTGGATTAATGATACCTGCCAAAATGCACACAGAATGTCAGCTTAGTGACATGCTCAGCAGAAGGCCTGCTTTTTCATGAACGCCAAATCCTGGAGCCCCTTAAAGAAGAAACAGAGGCAGCTAGGTGACTCGGTGAATGGAGCACTGGCCCTGGAGTCGGGAGGACCTGAGTTCAAATCCAGCCTCAACACTTACTAGCTGTGTGACCCTAGGCAAGTCACTTAACCCCAACTGCAAAGAAGAAAGAGGAGGAAGAGGACGAAAGAGGGAAGAGGAAGAACAGGTGGGAGAAGAAAAAGAAGGGGAGGAGGAGGAGGAGAAGGAGGAGAAACAACAGTGGTCCACATCCACATTGTGCTCCAAGCAGTGACAGGTGGCAGGGCAACAGAAGTGCTCCAGACTGTAGGGATCCTACAGACTACCCGATCACAGGAGCGCAGGCCCAGGAGGTACAAGGCACCATTTTGTCCAACTGTCTCATGTTACAGCAGAAAGTGAAGCCCAGCAAGAGAAAGCAAATGACAGAGTAAATGACAGGTCCCAGGTTTCCTGGCTCCCAACTCAATGTTGTTCATATTCCCAGGGTCAGACCCAGGAGGACCCGGAGCCCAACACAAGGCGCTCTCCCTCTCACACCTCCAGGCAACTGCACTGATGACAGCAGTGAGCAGCTACAGAGTGCCTAAGGTTTACAAAAAGCTTTACATGTTTTTTCATCTCCTCCTCACAACCCCCTCAGGAAGTCCACGATTATTATTCCCATTTTACAGATGAGGAAAGTAAGGCAGAGAGAAATGTTAAGGTTCACATGGTTATAAAGCGTCTGAGGCAGGATCTGCCCCCTTGCTGCTGGGAGAGGAAGTTCCTACCTAGAGCTCCCTATACCAATCATATAACAGTCCAGTCCAAAAAAAACCAAAAACCCCAGAACAATTTGACCATGGCAACCCTGTACAAAAATAGTTTTTTCAAGTTCAGAAGCAGTAAGGAGTCCCCTATGAGATAACAAGGCCCGGCTCTTCCTCATCTGGAAGTGTCCTCTCCCCTCCCCAAGGTGTCATCTCTTTCCCTAAGCTTCTCATCTGCCAGATGGCAAGCTCCCTGAGGGCAGGCGCTCAGTAAGGTATACTGGTAAAAGCAGGGATTTAATGAATGTCTACTGAACTGTTAAGAAACCTCTATAAAGACAGGAATTTACATATGAAAATATTAGCTCCTACAGCAACTTATTAAAGTCAATTCTAAAACTTCCCTCATGTGACCTAATTCAGAATCTGCAGTAATTCAGGCAGAACGTGTACTAGATTAAAAAAACAAACAAATCGGGGGCGGCTAGGTGGCGCAGTGAATAGAGCACCGGCCCTGGAGTCAGGAGTACCTGAGTTCAAATCCGGCCTCAGACATTTAACACAAAAAACTAGCCGTGTGACCTTGGGCAAGTCACTTAACCCCAACTGCCCTCCAAAAAGCAAAAACAAAAAACAAACAAATCTATGGCCCAGACAGCAAATTTTCATACTGACAGAGCCCCATGCAATTGCTCCTAATAATCCAGGCAGCTCAGAGCAGTGGCCTAAAGGCCAGCTTTGGGGTCTGCAAGTCCTGGGTTCCAATCCTGCTTGACACATCCTGGCTGAGGGACTGTGGGCAAGCTGCTGAACCTTTCTGTTCATGAGGCAATTGTAGATACAGTAAGTCATGAATATGCACCTGTGGAGGGCATTTCCCTCTTGGAGATCCCCACACTGAAGAAATCACACATCAGGACCCAGCCAATAAAAGATTTTTACCACAGTTCATTGCAATTACAATGAAGAAAATTTTTCATTGCCTTTGTTTTACTCATGAGTACCCAGTAACAAGGGGAAGCTAAGTGGTGCAACGGACAGAGTGCCAGGCCTTGAGTCAGGAAGATCTGAGCTCAAATGCAGTCTCAGACACTTACTAGCTGTGTGACCTTGGGCAAGTCATTTCACCCTGTTTGCCTCAGTTTCCTCATCTGTAAAATGAACTGGAAAAGGAAATGGCAAAGCACTCTGGCATTTTTGCCAAGAAAACCCCACATGGGGTCACAGAGGGTAGGCTACAACTGTAAAATGACAATGAAGTAACAATATAATTTTTTACACAGTCAATATTTAGAAGTAATCAAAGTGTCTTTTTAAAAAATCTGCAATCTACGATTTCCATAATACAGATAGGTTTCTCTCCTGGTCTTATTCTGAATTAACAATGTCATAATATATATCTATGAATACATTCACCTAGTTCTCTTTCTAAGCCTCCATTTTCAAGCCCATCTCAGTAAAATTTAAAAAGGAAAAGAAAAAAACAACACTGATTTCCTAAGGCACACCCCGTGTAACTTATTCTATACCTTGTGCGTTCTTCCCCAGGCCCTTTCCGGGGACATAACCCATCTTCTGCAAAAGCTTTTGCCCTATGCCTTTGGTGTGCCTCTCCCAGCTGCCGAAGTCTGTGAAAGATTTGGCTCCACCCACGAATCCTTTCTGGCTGGGTTTAAAATTGCCACCCTGATGAGAGAACAAAGAGCGTAATGAGAATGACTGAAGAGTCTGAAAAGTTCTGCTTGAACCAAAAATTTATTTGCAATCTATAGTGGAGAATTAGGGGAAAATTTAGTTGAATTTATTAAAATTTCACAAAATGAAAGGGACTTTGTAGGAATAAAACCTGGTACATCTTTCTCCCAACCTCCTCCTCCCTCCAGGCTTGATGACAAGCACTTGAGTAACCTGGAAGCCTGGGCTGAGGGGCTCTTAGCGCCAAGCTATGCTACATGTGAGGACCCCCTGAGGGTGGGAGCATCTTCCCAACTCTCTGGCAAAAACCTTACTGTTTTTAACTTCTTTGGTCCAAAATCTTTAGGAAAGTCTTCCTGCTTAACAGGCTTCTCCTCCTCCTCTGAATCCTCCTCATCTGCTTCTTCAGCAGCTTTCTTCAGTCCAGCACTAATGAAATTCACAGGAGCAGAAAAGTCCCGGGAGCTGTAAACACACCCCGAAAGAAAAGACTGTGAAGACAGCTCTTGGAGAAGGCTCATCGGCAGGTGCCACCAGCAAGCATCCCAGACGAGGGAAGGCTGCGCAGGAAATGGGCCAGCACAATGCTACATGTTCGCTTTCAAGGGATTCGTTTTAAAAGATGATTAACTGATTTGAATCCAAGGAACATCAAATGTGACTCAGACAGCTGTAGTCTAGGAAAATAGACATCTAAAGCACAGCGAGCACAGCTTAGTTCAAAAAAGTCTAAGTCTTTGTCCCAGATTCAAATGCAAGTCTCTCAAATGATCATGTTAATGAAAAGAATCAAAGATCCAAAGGATTTGTGTTCATTTAATCTTCTTTACTAAGCACTCACTTTACCAAGTCATTCCACTGGCTACTGCTCCACTCAAAAAAAAAACAAACCCGAAACCACAACACAATCTAAACGACCATGGCAGCAAGAGTTGCCGAATGAAAAGAATCTTCTACAACAAAACCACTGACAAAGAAAGCAGAGCCACATCTAACATGTCATATAGGGAAATGATTATGTTGATAATATGAGTTTAATCACTTGGTGAAATAAAATGCTAGAAAACTGCACACCCATGAAATTAATAACATGAAAATTCAAGGGCATAAGAAATTAACGCCATAAAAATATGATAGTGATTTTAAAATAGCCTACTTCAGGGACACTTTAGCAAATGTCATTTAATCTCAGTTACTTACTGAATAAATACAATTGCTTTGGACAGGCAAGGGAACCTAGGAAAATCTCCAAAATGAAAAGAACTGAAAGTCATGGGACATGGCAGAATGGGACATGTGACTCAATCAGCTAATATAAAAGTCTGTCATCATACCCACAGTAGGGCATATGGCACCCCTCATGTATGAAGACGTCATTTCCTCCTCACTGTCAGAACCCTTAGCCCTCTGGAAATGATTCTCCAAACCCTCACCCTGTTGCCCTTAATAACTAACCATACACATCAGTGAGAAAATTAATACCCTCTCCCATCCCTCAAATTATACTTCCTCATCTGCATGTACATGCCGCATCCCCCCACAGAATGCATGTTCCCTAAGGGAATGAACATTCCCCTGCCACTTCTCTTGGCATCTCTAGCACCTCACACAATTCCTTGAATAGCTGGTCCTTAACAGAAACTGAATGAATGAATGTTGACCAGG
This sequence comes from Pseudocheirus occidentalis, assembly GCA_028646575.1. NCBI lineage: Eukaryota > Metazoa > Chordata > Mammalia > Diprotodontia > Pseudocheiridae > Pseudocheirus > Pseudocheirus occidentalis. Next base: position 8,083 of record JAQQSW010019752.1, read on the forward strand.
GTCTGTAAGATCATGGCACTTAGTCTGGTTCTCTAAGGACCATTCTAGTTTGAATAGTCTATATACCTACTCATAGTCTCATAATCTGCAGGACTGAGTGCATTCCAAGTCTTTACCTCACTATCAACACGCTCTAATCAGCAGAACTCACTGGCCAATGACAATAACCTATACATTAAGGAATGTTGACCTCAACTGGAACAGCACATTCTCTCCTGAAGGAAAAACTGAATGCCCAGAGGTAAGGGAAGCACACTTTGGGGCGTCTCACTCCCTCACAGCTGCACCCAGAAGCAGCCAGCCATGTCCAGTAAGCACCAGTACCGTTTGCCTCCAAAGCTGGGCCGCTCATCTTCAAGGTCACGCTCAGCCCACACTCCATATGTGGCCTCCTCCTTGGTTTGCCAATGGCGCTGACGGTTGGGATTGAACTCGTTCTGGAGGTCCCAGTCTGTGATCTCAAAGTTCTCCATCTCATCTTCTTCCTCATCAATGGCACCTTCGCCCTCTCGGTACAGATGAGACAGCGACATGGTGGCAATCCTGGTAGAGAGAGGGAGAAAGGGGTGAAAAGATCAAATCTTATGACAAACCTTAAGCCTGAATCCTGTCTACAAAGCCCACAACAAATGACCATCTGGATACCTGTGAAGAAATATCCTGATAAAAAACTACTGACATCCCACAACAACTAACTCTACTGTCTAACCGTTCTAATTAGTAGGAAGTACTTCTCTATGTCAAGTGGAAATCTGCCTTCTAATAACTTCCACTTAGGGGAAATAGTTCTACCCTCAAGAAGCAAAATATAATATGTTTGATCTCTCTTCCCCTGGTAAGATAAGATCCCAATTGAAGATCCCAACCACACTCCCTTTCCACCCAGATAATCAAGTATGTCAATTTTAACTCCAAAAGGCTCATGATGGAAAACGCCATCTACATACAGAGACAGAACTACGAAGTCTGAATGCAGATTGAAGCAGACTATTTGCTCTCTCTTTTGTGCTTTATTTTGTTGCTTCTTTCTCATGGTTCGTTCCATTGGTTATAATTCTTCTTTGCAACATGACTGCTGTAAAAATATGTTTAATATGAATGTGTATGTAGAGCCTGTATCAGATTTCATGCTGTCTTGGGGAGGGGGGGAAATCTGGAACTCAAAAGCTTGTGAAACCTAAATGTTGTAAACAAAAAAAAATAAATAAAATTATTTTTTTAAGAGAATGTCAGTCTTACACAACTTTAGGACCTCAATAAATTGGAAGTACACTGGTTGGCTTACTGTTCTGAAAAGCTACTAACATCGGCAACAAACAAAACATGAGTCACATAGGAAAACCACAATTAATAATAGGGATCAGTTGAAGGAAATGGGGAAGGGAAGAGAAACTATCTTAAAAGAGGGCAGTGTGGAGCAATGGGGAAAAGCACTGAATTTAGGAGTAAAAAGAAAAATCTTAGAAGCCACTACAAGTTCATCACTCATTTTACAAAGGAGGACAGAGAGGTTTCCAGGAGAAAGAGACTTGCCTGAGGCCAACAGGGATTGAAGAGCAGAATCGAGACTCAGAGGTAAAGGAGAAGGTTTCTGGGAAATCTTCAATCGCTTTCATTTGTCTGGCTTGGTGGAAGCTCAGTCCAGCTTTTAACTACATGCAATTCAAACACTGCTACAGTTCAGCAAACTGCTTTTGGCCGTGTGTGTGACAAGATCTAAAGAGAGCTGGGAGCCTCCGGACTGACATTTACCAGAAATTTAACTTCTGTAAGTGACTCAGCCTTCCTGGTCTCACTTTCTTTGTCTCTAAAGAATGCAGACTCTGACACTTACTAGCCATGTGACCTTGGGCAAGTCACTTAACCCCAATTGCCTCGCCTTCTCCCCTCCAAAAAAAAAATGCTGAATGTGTTTTAATTTAATTTAAAATTTAATGTTTAAAATTTTAATTTAAAAATGTTCTAGAGCGACTAGGGGGCGCCATAGTGCAGAGAGCCAGGGGGAGTCAGGAGGACCTGAGTTCAAAAATCCAGCCGCAGATTCTTACTAGCTGTGTGACCCTGGGCGAGTCACTTCACCCCGGCTGCCTCAGCAATAACAGAGTTCTCCAAGGCTTCTCCCAGCTCTAAAACTACGAAAACGGCTCTAAATGCGGCGTTCTTTGCACCAGTTCTGACATCCGCGCCAGCCGGGGATTCTTATCATTCCGGCCAGAAGACGGTGGTCACGGCGGGAATCGGGACGCTCCGGCCCTCACTAGATCTCGGGTTCCAAGGCCCCTCCCGGCTCGGGCGTCCCCTACTCTAGGTACCCTCCCACCTCTGACGTTCTGGACGGGGAAGGACACAGGATTCCGAGTCGGAAGGACGCCGCTCTAATCCCAGCATGACCCTTCCCTCCCCCGGCCTCAGTGTCCTCGGGCCCGGCGGCCTCCGGCCGTGTGGAGGTGCCTCCTCCAAGCTGTGCTCGGAGTCGTCCTGTCCCCGCCCCATCCCCCGGCCAGCCAGGCTCCGCCCTCACCTCTCGGGGACCCGGGTCGGGCCTTGAAGGGTCCTCGCTGCGCTGTCACCGCCGTCGGTGCCCCCCGAGCTGCCCCCTTACCCCGAGCAGCTGCCAACTGGTCTGAGCGAGGAGACCACCGCCGGAACCGGCCGCCAACCGAAGACGAGACTTGGCGCGCCGGAAATGACGCAAAGCCTACCTCACCCGGAACCTGGGGGTTGCCATGGGAGTGAAAGAAGCTGACCCTAGAGCGGCCTCGTCTCTATGGCTTTGGAGGTCCTTCAGTGGGAGTCGATTGCGGGGCTGGGAGTAGGAGGAGCGTAACTGACTCCGCCTCCCCTTCCCATCTCCTTCCCTGCCTCCTCCTCGCTCTGTCTCTCTCTGTCTCTCTCTGTATCTCTCT
>JAQQSW010019753.1:0-10988 GCA_028646575.1 Pseudocheirus occidentalis
GGTGTCATATTTGTGGTGAACACTTGTCAGACAGATTAAAAACCTCATTCTCTGATGACATAACTTTTCTATGAGAACTTTCCTGCTGGCACCTGATGCTGGGCAGATTTTGTGCCTATTACCAATGCAGCAGTAATCACCTCTTTTCACAGACAATCATCATACCTAGACAGGTGTCAAAAGCCAGAATGATCAAGTCTCTTTAAGAACCAAAAGGTGTGGAGTAGCAAAAGTTACTTTTAACCTTCGGTTCACATCTCAAAAGATGCTTCCTGGGTCCAAGACCATGCACACTTCTGCTTCTGGGTTCCATCCTCCCAGTCTTCTCCATGTATGCCTTTAATCGGCTGTTTCAGACTTTGACTTTTGGTCTTGTTGGCTCAGGCCCTTTCTCTGGGTTTGATTCCTAAGTCCCCCAAGAAAAACATTCTGTCCAAGAAACCTGCCTCCTTCCTATGGCAGTATCTAGTGGTCTTTTTCATCTCTGTACAGCACAGGGACAGGGCATGGACTGGATCTGAGTTTTTGCTGGCATAGGGAACTCCCTCTACCAGTATAGACTGGCAAATCATCTGAAACTTAAAGCCTTAGAGAGTCTCCTAGGGCACCGAGAGGTTAAGTGAACTTACTTAGGTTTCCTCAACCAGTATGTGTTAACAGTGAGACTGGAGCCCAAGTCTCCCTGGCTTCTACACAACACACCAGAGCAAAAAAAATTTTTAAAGGGGGGTGTGGAGCCTGAAGCTTAAGTCAATAGCCAGGCCCTACTGACCTCTTTCTGCTCCTTGTCCTTGGACCTAAGTTGCTGAAGCCTTCTACCCTGGGACAGCTAATTGCTGGGAATTTCTTTTCTAATAAGGCAATTCTGTTACTAAAAACCTGTGATATCCATCCCCTCTCTCTATCTGCATAGCCACTACTTTATCACCAATGCAATATGTACAGTGCCTATGATCACAATAAAGACCGTAATTATAAGTATCGCATGATGTTCAATCACAAAATATACCAGATTCTCCAGATAGAGGATAAAACTGAAGGATTTATTTAGACACCAGAAATCAGAATCCCAAAACCCAGTAAGCTGATTCCATCCTAGTACCAGAGATGTTCAGAAGCTATAATAAACACTGAGAGCCATGCCATCCTTTAGCCTTCCCACAAACCAATACAGGATTAATAATTATTCACAAACATTTCTATCTCCTTGCCTGAGTTCCTCTGTCCCCCACCGTCTGGCTAACTCTGAACCAGCTTCCTGAGGGCTCTGCTGCACCCTTCAGCAAATTCCCTCATCACCAGCTCCATGTGATTATGTTCAGCCTATTAGGGGGGCAGAGTTTACTTTCAGAGCAAGGGAGGTCTTCAAACTACCCCCATACACACACACCTAGGTCTATTAAGGGGCAGGGAAGATCTTCAAATTTCCATTCCCATTACAACTACCTGGGTTCAGACCATCACTGTCCCTTACCTGGACTGCTATAATGTTTCAATAGCTTCCTGTTGTCTTACAGTAAAAGACATACTCCTGTTGTGTAATGTACATTTGTACACTATTTAAAGTTGACATATAGGCAAAATCTATCTTTACAATGTCCATCCACTGCTCCCAGTTCTGCCACTTGGACCCAGGAGAATAAGTTCAATCCCTCTTTCACACGATAGCTTTTCAAATACTTAAAAGAAGTTCCAAAGGTCTTCCTAAATCTTCTCTTTTCCAAGCTAAATTTATCCCTAGCTATTTTAGCCCATGCTTATTTGGCATGGTCTCCATTCCTTTCAGCATCCTGGATGCCCTCTTCTGCATGCATTCCAGCTTGTCAATTGAATTAAATTGAATTAAAAACTTATCTAAGATGTCAGAAAGACAGCTGAAGGGTTCCTCAAATACCCTGCAAAAGATATTAAAAGGAAACACCGAAAAGAAAGCAGTCAAAAACACACAAGGAAATAAAAACTAACCAATATTTGAAATGAGCTAAACAAGGATATTGATACAAATTTAAAATACTACAGAATAATTGGATCAAGTAAAGTTTTAATAGCAACAGACTGAAAAAAGGATGATATAAATTATCCCTAAAGATGTCCTAAAATGGATCAATGACATAATAAAAGAAACGAAGCAAAAATTGGCACTGCTAAAAAACATCCCAAGGACCAATAAATAAAAGAAAGTGTTGAACAAAAGCTTTTAAAACTACATAAAGAACCCAAACAAGGACAAAAAGACATTTTAAAGGGAGACAAAATAATTAAGAAAATAATCAGTATGCAAAATACAATTTTTGTTCAATCTGTAAGAACCAGGAAGCTAAAAACAAGAACTCAGATAAGAACTCATTGAATTATATAACTCATTGGAAAATATAAAGACCTTAATGACAGACATGAAGGAGAGAGAACTGCCCAGAAACTCAGGATTCCTTAACATTTCAGGTACAAAGGAATCTAAATGGAAATATGTTGAATTAATTAATTCAATGCAATTAATTAGATTTATCCTTTCCTTGGACATATGCTCCAAATTGTATATGACACAGATCAAGCTGTTTCTATTGATTGGTGATAGGTCAATAAGTGAAGAATTTATTTCTGTATTCCCTTGTGATTTCACAGCAAAGCCTTGTTCTTTGTCAATGGACACAGTCTCCCCTTGACTATCTTGGAGTCACTGTGCCCTTTAGTCTCAGGATTCCTACTGATAAAGTCTTGGTGAAAAAAAAGGAGGCTTTTAGTCTGAAAGAAGTCCCTGATCATGTCATAAGAAAATAAATCATCACAGCTACACCCGTGAGAATATTCTGAGAACACAGGATTTTTGAACACTGAATCATGGGATGACTATACATTAAAAGTTAGAAAATAATTAGGTTCTGATTCAAGGGTTCTTAACCTTTCTTCTATCATGAACTCCTTTGGCAATCTAGTGAAGTCCATGTATCCCTTTCCAGAATAACGTTTTTAAATGGATAAAATAAAATATAGCAGAAACTTGATAATATTGAAATACAGATAATTTTTTTTAAGTTTGCAGATCTCAGGTTAGAAATTCCTAATATAGTCCAATATTTTCATTTCATAGAGGCAGAAACTAAGGTTTATTTATTTTTCTACATTTGGTTTGGCAATGCCATGAATACACAGACATAGTTATCACTGTGTGCCATAAATATTCTATTAAGAGTACCTGATAATGGGATAATTTGGGATAAGCTAAGATATGTTATTAGGCAGAATCTTTAATGGTTCAAAACTACTGGGGCAATCAATAGTATGAACCTGGAGGTATTACTTCATGAAGGAATTATGTTTTATTTAAAGAATCCCTCCCTGATGAGTCCTGACAGTACAGCCACTTAAAAACAAAATCCTGTGTGTTGTATAAGCAAGGTTATTTGTGTAATGTGCATTTGCAATGCATTAAAAGCTGGCCAAGGCTAGACAACATAAAGCATACATAAAGTCCCTTGGGGCCTAACTAAATAGGATAACTATGTTTGTTTGCTTGTTTTTTTTTTTAATTGTCTGTTTTGTGCCTGGCCTATTTAGGATTGTAAAATGACTGAAATAAATTTCTGTGTTCTCCTTTTCTGTGGAGACACGGATTTGTCTCCCTCTAGGGAGTTCTGAGTGAGAAGACTCTAAATATTACAGCACTCCACCTCTGTTCTGTTTCCCCTAATCTTTGTTTTATTTCTTGTAGTACCTCTTCTGGGAGCTTAGCTTTAATTATCAATGAGTAGATACAATTATCCCAAAACAAAGGTATTTACTACAATGGCAAAGGAGATTGCCTTTTAAAGTAGAAATGATAGGGAATGATGGGAGGAGCACTGCAGGAGTCCAAGTGAGAGATGGCAAAGCCTGGAACTATCCCGGTGACTGTATAATTGGAGAGAAAGGGAGGAAAATCACGATTATATGGAGGGAGAATTATCAGGCTTGGTGACTGGAGGTCAGGGGAGGTGAGTAAGACTGAAGACTCAAGAATGATTCTGAGGTTTCAAATCTGGGTGAAGCTAAAGAGTTTCTCAATAATCTCTGTACCCAATGGTCCAGGACAACTGGAATGTAGGATTACTTAACATTTCAGACAATTTAGGAAAACAAAGGAATCTAAATGGAAATATATTGAAATGATTAATTCAATGCAAGTAATTGAATTTCTCTCTTGTCTAATATTATATGTTCTGAAGTCCAGTATAGCAAGGATAGCAGTGCTCCCAGTAGAAATAGGAAATGTTTGCAATCACCACATAATTGGTCTTTCTGCTTCCAGTCTCTCCTCCTTAATCCATCCTCCACAAATCTGCCAAAGTAATATTCAAGTATAGGTCTTACCATAGTATTAATTGTAGATGTGGAGCTGAGAGGCTATCTAGTCCAAACCTCTCATTTAACAGATGAAGAGGGATTAAATAGTTTGCACACTTTCACATAGGTAGTAAAAGGCATGACTGAGATTTGAACCCAGGTCTATATCATTTCCCTATTTAATAAAACTTCAGAAGCTCCCTATTCCTTCTAGTATCAAATATAGATTCTCTTGCGGGCCATCTCCAGTCATCCTGATTTATATCTTGCTACTGAACTCAGAGGGCTCTGGAGAAGAAAGTGAGGCTAGTGACTTTGCACAGCCCTCCCTCACTTAAATCCAATCCACTTGCAAGTCATGGCATCATCTTCCTGATGTCATGGTCCTCTTCAAGAACAAAGGACAAATAAGAACAGACTCCCTTATTTGGCATTTAAAGCCCTCTTTACCATCTGGCTCCAACCTACCCTTCCAGTCTTTTATAAATTATTCCCCTTCATACAGTCATCAGGTTCAGCCAAATTGGCTTTCTTGCTATTCTCCACAAATGCCATTTAATTTTCTTTTTCTGGCTTTGCACAGGCTGTTCACTTACCTGCCTCACATCTGCCTTGTGAATACTGAGCTTCCTTCAAAGCTTAACTTGTGTGCCACCTCCTACCAAAAGCTTTTTCCTGTTTCCAACTTTTTACTCTCCTACCCAAAATTCCTTTGTTTTTTCGTTGTCTATATGCTTATATGGCCATAGGTCTCCTCCTAGAGGACATGAGATCTGGGAAATGGACAAGATTATGCCAGGCAAGGTGGAAAAATGGAAATAATGATTTGTGTTTTCAATATGTTGAATTTGAAATTTGTATGGGACATGTAAGTGGAGATATCCAGTTAGTTTGTTGGTGGTATAGGATTAGAGGTCAGGAAAGACATGAAGGCTATAGCAGGGTACTGAACTCCCAAAGAGTTCAAAATATTTATAGCAGCTCTTAGTAGTGACCAAGAACTGGAAACTGAGGGGATGCTCATCAATTGGAGATGGCTGAACAAGTTGTGGTATATGAATATAATGGAATATTATTGTGCTATAAGAAATGATGAGCAGGTAGACTTCAGAAAAACCTGGAAAGGCTTATATGAACTGATGCTAAGTCAAGTGAGCAGAACCAGGAGAATACTGTGCACAGTAACAGCCACAATATGCAATAATTGACTTTGATAGACACAGCACTTCTCAGCAATGCAAGGAATTAAGACAATTCCAAAAGACTCATGATGAAAAATGTCATCCACATCCAGAGAAAGAAATATGGAGCCTGAATGCAGATAAAAGCAGAATATTTTCTTTTTGTTGTTATTGTTTTTTCTTTCTCATGGTTCCTCCCATTCATTCTAATTCTTCTATACAACATTACCAATGTGAAACTGTTTAATAGTAACGTATATATAGATCTTATATAGAATTGGATACAATCTTAGGGAAAGGTGTGGGGAGGGATGGGGAGAAAATTTAAAACTTATGGAAGTGAATGTTAAAAGAATAAACATTAAAAAAAATGAAGGCTAAATATGTAGATACGAGAGCTGTCAGAATAGATATGATAATTGAGCCCACAGGAGCTGATGAGATTATCAAAAGAAACAATTAAAGAGAGGGGAAAGACATGGAACATGAATGATGGTCCAAGAGTCTGAGGAGTGGTCAGAAAGTGAAGATAAGCACAAGCATCCACAGCTAATATGGCAGAGAGATAAACATAGGTCTTTGAAGACTAATGCTCTTTCTACTACACCAGCACTTTCATGGAAGTTAGTTTAGAACTAGAATGGAAATGTTAGAAAATACCAATAATACTAGAAATACCAGAAAATATGAAGTGGTTTTCACTTTATCCTGTATTATGAAGGTCTCTGAAGCACAAGGCTAAGACATTACTTTAAAGGGGCCATGTCACGATCCCAGGGTATGTATGACCAACTAATAAGAGAAGAGATTTACTTCATCTAAGCCAAAGGGCTCAATTTGATGGGAAATACATAAAGCAGACCTTGAGGAGCAGAATGTGGAAAAGAAAAGAGATGACAAGAGGTGGAGGAGCCATGTTAGGAGGAAATACTCATGTCTAGACACAGGTTAGGCTCAGCTTATTGAGGTAAGGAGAATTGGTTTAGAGATAGGAGCTCAACATCAGGATTAGGAAATGAAGTAAAAGCTCCATCTGATATTAAAGACCCTGAACAATCTGTGTACTATATTTAGGTCTGAGTTCAAATCCCAGCCCTACAATTCCTTGCCTGTGACACCTTGAATAACTTACCTCATTTCTCTGAGTCTGCTTCCTCATCTATGAAATGGAGATGTTGAACTAGAAATAGAGAATCTCTAAGGCACCTTTCATCTTTAAGTCTTATGATCCTATGTTTGAACCTTATTTCACACTATTCCCCTTCCCAGTCCTATACAACATATTTTTAAGAGGACATAAGTCTCAATCTGTGAATTCATCAGTATAGGGAACATCTAATGTAGAAATGAGAAGCTAGTGACACAGTGGATAGAGGGCCAGGCCTAACAACAGGAAACTCATCTTCTTGAGTTCAAATACGGTCTCAGAAACTTGCTAGCTATGTGACTCTGGGCAAGTCACTTAACTCTGTTTGTCTCTGTTTCCTCATCTGTAAAATGAGCTGGAGAAGGAAATAGCAAACCACTCCAGCATCTTTGTCAAGAAAATCCCAATGGGATCATGAAGAATCAGGCATGACTGAAAAACAACTGAATGACAAAAATGTAGAACTCCTTCCATTGATGCAAATCACTAAATTATTAAAGAATTAAACTTAAAGGTTCGTATAACCATCATATATCTGAGGAAGAACTTGAATCTAGACCTTCTTGACTCTATCCATTACTCTTCCTTTTATCTTTTTACACCAACATTGTATTTTATATTATACATATTCTATTTTCTTTTTTGGCAAAATGTTACTATTCTCCATCTTCTAGGCCCATCCTTTCCTCTCCTATGTTCTTTTCCTTACTCACACTATCCCAGAATTGAAACAGGCTTTTCAATTCCAGCCTCCCTTTGTCAAAACTATTCTTCCTTCAAGACCTGGGTTAGATTCCACCTACTCCATGAAGCCTTCACTGATTCTCCCAGTTGAAGATTAACTCCCTCTTCTCAAATTTCTCATAAGATTTTGCCTAGGTCCTTTGCTTGTCCCCATTAAATTCTCCCTTACATTATAATTATTTGTATGTGTATATCCTTTCTCTTTTCTCCACTAGTAGACTGTAAGTTCTTTGAGGAGAGGGGCTGTTCACTTTTTTCTTCTTCACACAATAGAGCAAAGGACCTTGAACACAAGAGGCACTTAATAAATGTGTATTTACTTGAATCAGAAATCAGAAGAAGTTACAGTACAAGATCAGAATACCAGGAGTTAGTATTGAGATGCAGAGTTGGTGATGAGGACAAATTCAATTCAACAAATCTTTAAGTGCCTTCTTTGTTTACAATCTTGTGCTACGCCGTGGAGAGAAATGTAAGCATTAAGTGTTCCTGACCTCATAGCACTCACTATCTGCTTAACCAGATAATGTTAATATAGAAGAGAACCTATTGAGTACATTAGAGAGAAGTGAAAATCTAATAGAAAACAAGATCTAAGAAAAGGAAAATCATTTCCCATTGGGAATCCAAGGAGACTTCATGTAGTAGATGCCATTCAATATTACTTGGACAATGACTCCACCTTCTTCTGAGACTAGGTTGTCTGGCCATGATTTGAGAGACCCTTGATCGTTTCTAGATAAGGACCTCGGAGATCAACTGGTCCAAACCCTACTCTCCATGTTCCTTTTCTTCAGAAAATATTAAAACAAGCTCACCCAAGGTCACAGCTACAAATAGGTCAGTCCCTGAAGCTCACGAAATGGTTCTATTTCCAAATTTCATTTAGAAAAGGGAGAGAAAAAAATTGTGACTAGGTTCTACAAAGGCAGTCATTTTTAGCTGCAGTATGATTGTGCCTAGGATGTAAATCTGCTGTCACTACAGATAACATAGGAAAGAATTACGCATGTTGATGAAACATTTTTATCCCTCTCTTAGACAGCTTATGACCCAAAAAAATCTTTACCAAGTCAAGCCTTAGCCCGGGTAGAAGCGAGCATATCCTTTCTGTGGTATCTAGGATAATAGGCCAATTCTTAGTTTAATAATGAGCTTTTTTTTTTAAGGCAGGCTGATAGAGTTATAAGCAGGAAATGCAAGGAGCAGAGTTCCAGGAAAATGAATCTTCAAACTCAGTTTAGAAGTTATTTCAAAGTCAGAATGAGTTCAAATGGCTCTGTCCTAGTTACTAGGAATTAAGAAAACATTGTAGAGCCAGAAGGACATACACAGATGTCCTGGGAAACTGAGGCTGATGCAGACCCTCAGTTAAGGTAGACAGAGATAGATGCAGTAGCAAGGATGGGTCTAGGAATTGGGACCTGTCTGTTGATTTGCTAATTCACAGGACCCAAAGCAATTCTGGACTTAGAGTCAAGAGAAGCTGGGTTTGAATTCCAGCTCTGATTTGACCTTGGGCAAGTTACAACCTCTCTGTGCCTGAGTTTTGTTATCTAAAAAGTAAAAAAGATGGAGAAGGTGGCCTCTAAGGTACCTTCCAGCTCTATACCTACAATCCTAAGGAACTGCAGAGACAAACTAGTTCTCTTCCCCTCTCCCACTTCATCTTACAGAAAAGCACAATGAAACCCAGGCATAAAGACCAACCCAGACAGTGGAGTAGCAGGAAGAAGTACAAGGGCCTACCCAACAATTACTAGACAAAGACCTAGAAAATGTATCAATAAATCAATAAACATTTAACTGCCCACTTTATGTCAGGCACCCTGCTAAATGCTGGGGATACAAAAGGAGGCAATAGACTGATCCCACCCTCAAGGAGCTTGCAGTCTAACTGGGGAGATAACATGTCAATAAATATGTATAAATAAGCTATATACAAGATAAATAGGAAATAATTACTAGAAGGAAGACACTATAATTAAGAGGTATGGGAAAAGGCTTCCTGTAAAAGATGGGATTTTAGATGGGACTTAAAGTCAGACTGAGTCCAGGTCAAGAAACAAAGAAAAATCACAATGTGTCATTTTTCTAGCCCATGTCATCAGGGAGACAGACTAAAATGTATGTAAAGTCATAAAGCACACTGCCATGAAGGGCAGAGACCTAACGTAGGGTCTGCCTTTGACATTACACTAGATGAGAAAAGGTCCCAGACATGGCACAGAGGGGCCTGATCTTGTGTGGGAAGCAAGAATCTCTGTCAACTCACTTTCCAATGCTAGATTGCCTATTCAAGGTGAACCTGTGCCCAAAGGTGGCAGTCCAGTGCAAAGAGCTGTGCCAGGTTACTAGGCTGTGTGCTAAAGAAGGAGAAAATGTAGAAGCAAATAAAACAAACGAATCCCACCATAAACAATTTTGTGGTGATTAGGATGATCAATATACAAATCTAGAGGAAGGGAATAATTCAAAAATAATGACATGCAAAGAAAAATGCAAAATAGACACAAGTTTAACCAAAATTCCTAGAAGATATGATGCCAGAGTTAAACAAGACAGAGCTAAAATGATTTTTAGAAATGAAATGAGAATGTTATAGGAAACACTTGAAAAAGAAATGACAGTTCTAGGACGAAAAATTCAGAAAATAAATGAGAGCTATGAAAGAAAGAATCAGGCAAGAGAATTAAAGAGTTTGGAATAAGAGGTACAAACTCTTTCCCAAAGAACATATTCATTAAAATTTAAAATAAACCAAATGTAAATTAGTGACTCTATAACGCAGTTAAAAATATTAAAACATTCAAAAGATTGAATAATAGATGAAAGTGTAAGGTATTTCATATCTAAAACAGGTGACCTGGAAAACAGATCAAGGAGAAATAATTTAAGGATCATTAGACATTTAAACCCACAACAACAACTAAAAAAAACTAAACATGATGTTTCAAGAAACCATAAAATTGCACAAATCTCTTAGAATCATTTTTAGAAAAGTGAAAATAAAAGGAATGTGCCAGTCACTCCTTGAAATAAACCCCAAAATGAAAATTCTCAGAAACAATATCACCAAAATCCAGGGCTTCCAGTTAACAGAAAAAAAATACTGCAGTTAGAATAAAAGAATCCAAGTAAAAAGGAGCCAGATGTAGGATCTTAACTATCCACTATAAAGGAGCAGAGAACATCATGGAATCTGTTATTTCAGAAGGCAAAATATGCAGGCATGCAACCAAACATAACTTACCTAGTAGATTAAGGGAGATATTAGTCTGGAAAAAAAAAAACAATCTCCAACCAAGGCAGGCTTAAAAGAAAAGTAAAAAAGTATTAAGAACCTATGATAAGGCACTAGGTGAGCAAAAGAAAAGAGAGGTAAGGGCTCCCCTGAAACAAACTTCAAGTACTAGTATTCATCACACTCCTCTTTCACCACGTGCTTTTTCTTAAATTATTTTATTTATTTTCTTGTTTATATCATTCATTTCCACAAGATTTTGAGTTACAAATTTTCTCCCTGTCTTTAGCCTACCCATCACCCCAAAACAGTGATCCTCCTGTAAGGCCCCTCCCCCAATCTGCTCTCTCCT
>JAQQSW010019754.1:0-10987 GCA_028646575.1 Pseudocheirus occidentalis
AAGAAAGAAGGAAAGAAAGAAAGAAAGAAAGAAAGAAAGAAAGAAAGAAAGAAAGAAAGAAAGAAAGAAAGAAAGAAGGAAGGAAGGAAGGAAGGAAGGAAGGAAGGAAGGAAGGAAGGAAAGACCATTACTCCTTATCATCCAGGAAATTACTGACATGATTTCAGAATCTGCCATGTGTTTATAAATGAGGAATTGATAAGAGTAATTGTGTTGACATTAGCTATCTTAAATTTCTTAAAGAAATGTATTGCATATAAAAGAGTTTCTATACAGAAGCTAAAAGATTCCAGAAACTACCTTAGTCTACAACCATTTGATCTCCTCACTAGGATAACCGGAATCATAGCCAAAAGCAAGATTAGTTCAGTGTACATGCTCATTTAAAAAGCATTTAAAACATGGAAGATGTGAGCTAACAAAAATGGAAAAAAAAAGAAACAAAGGGGAAAATGAGCTTACAGAAAATTTGGTGTGAGACCCAACTAAGCTAGATTATCATAAGAAACGGATCCAACTGCAAAGAGAAAAGCAAATATTTGTGAAATGTAGTAGTTTTACCAATCTATCAAAACATGATATGCTGAATCCTAAAGCCAATTATGTCATACATTTTTTATATCACAGTAGTAATTGATCCAATGTCTTATGAGATTATACTAATTCAATGCCTTTTATGGAATGAGTCTCTCAGAGAGAGCAATAATTATGCCTTCTAGCCCCTTCTCTCTCCCTCTTTCTTTTTTTTAGGAGAAACCATACTTTAATCTCACTTGAGCCTTAAAATCTATGTAACTTCCTCTTCTGCTAATTTGTCACATAACACTATGAAAGATAAACATACATATTGGTACATCAATTGATCTGTGATTTATTAATGTTATTATCATTAACATCAGCTCTATTACTACAGATCACTAAATGTTGGAAATTGTATGATCCTATTTTAATCTTTTCTCTGTCTTCCATTATATTACACTTCTCCTGACTTTTTATATCTCAGTTGTCAGATACTCTTGTATTCTACCACATGTAGTCACATATGACTGCGAGGCGGCAACATGGCAAATAGTAGATAGATACCTGTTCTCCAAACCAGGAATATATGGATTTGAGTCACTGTGAATCAAAAAAGGTTAAAGATTTATCAATTACAAAGAAAATGATACTTGAATGTCATGTCTTCATTCAAGAATAGAATTTCCTTCAATTATTCTTCTTCACCTATTTCTTTTGTTTAATAATGAAAGGTTAGCAAAGTAGATACTTCAGTCATCATAATCATCATCATAACAATAATAGTGCCAACAATTACAATAAAAGCTAACATTTATATATGACTTACCTAAAAAACAATAGCATCTACCTCACAGGGTTGTTTTTAAAAAGTACTTAGCTCAGTATCTTAAACATAGTAGACTCTTAAAAGATGCTTCCTTCTCCTTCCAACCAGATGTAGAGTACAAGGCTTACTTTCATTGGAGGCAATAAACTACATAAACATATGTCTTGTATGGTTTACAAGAGTTTTTGAGTCAATTGATCACTTATTAAGTACCAGATATTTTTCTGAGAACAACAATGAAAATTAATACAATGTTTACTGTGTTCCAGGGCTGGTGCTAAGCTCTTTACGATTATTATGTCATTGGATCTTCAAAAAAATCCTGGGAAGTAGGTGCTATCATTATTATTTCCATTTTACAGATAAGGGAAAGTGAGGCAGAGGTTAAGTGACTTGCCCAGGGTCACAATTAGTGACTATACACTTCTGGATTTGAATTTAGGTCTTTCTGTCTCCAGGCCAAGAGCTCTGCCTTGCAGACAGTCACCGCACCACCAAGCTGACACTAAAGGGTTTGGGAGTTAATCAACCAATCAAGAAGCATTTGTTAAGCATCAGTCATGTTTCAGGCATTGTGTTAGGTACTAGGGATACAAGTACAGTATATGAAACAGTCCTTATCTCAAGGATCTTAACTGTAACAAGGAGATGAGTATGTATGTATGTATGTATACATATGTACACATATATACATACATGTGCATATATGTGTCTGTATATGTGCGAATATTTGTGTCTATATGTATATGTGTGCATATATTTATATGTGTATATACATATCTATGCATGTATAGAGTATGTAAATATATAAACATATACATATATGTACATATGTAAAGAAGTGAAAATACTTTTACAGAGAATTTTTTTATACAAGACAGTTACTGAGAGAGGGCACTAGCAGTTGGAATAAATGGCCTTTGAAGTCCCTTCCAACCCTTAGATTCTGTTACTCTGTGATGGTGATAGCCTATCCTAGAAGGCAGCTCCTCAGAAAAATTGAGCAAACATAAGTGGAATGAAAGGTATTAGGGAATTTTGCAAGATAGAGTGCATGCAGACGCTATGGAATTTCCCATCTTTTCTGAATAGTGCAACTAAAGCTGAATGTCTTATCACTGGTTTGGATGGTGCATATATGTACCCTTTCCATCCATAAAGCTTCTGTTTCCATGACAACTATCTAAATTTCCAGGCCAGATTAGACCACACATCGCTTCCATTTGCCCCTGTGATTACTGACCATACATTTTAGATGTACAGTAACTTTTCTATCTATAACACTACTGTTATTAGTCCTGTTATCTGGGTCAAACACATTTCTGCTACATCTCTAGAGAGACTGCTGACTGCATATACAGTACATTTGCAATTGATAAGTATACAGACTGTCATAAAATGAAAACCACTCATATCACATTACTGTTATTATTATGTCAGACAACTACACTTGGTTGACAAGTGTTCTTAAAGCCTCAAAGGTAGGAGAAGTTACTGTTTCTGCTTTCTGTCAGCTTTCATATTTTACTGAGCGTAACCATATTTCAGAAGAAATGCCAAAAGCCCAAGTGATATCCCTCAGAAGCATTGAAAGACAGAGGTGTGCATAGATACAATGGACGGTTTGTGGTATTACAGAGAGACAACACTATGTCTGACTTATCTCCTCTGTGACTCCACAATCCTGTAAATGCCATATTACAGATTAATTCTTCTGGCTATATCACCATCCTTTGTCAATTTCCACATGTGATACTGAGTAATAATCAGTCGTTAACATTTTATCACAAATTTATTTAGAACATTTGAAAGTTAATAAATAGATGAGATCACAGAGCTCATGTGATAACTACCTACAGTGATAACTCATTTGCATAGGGCTCTTCAACTAACAATGAACTTTCATCACACCAAATGTCTGATATGTGTTGTTTGAGTTGTTGTTATTCAGTCTTTCCCAACTCTTTATGACCTTACTTGGGATTTTCTTGGCAAAGATACTGGAGTAGTTGGCCATTTCCTTCCCCAGGTGATTTTACAGATGAGGAAACTGAGGAAACAGAGTTAAGTGACTTGCCCAGGGTCACACAGTTAGTAAGCGTCTTAGACCAGATTTGAAATCAGGCACTCCTGACTCCAGGGCCAATACTGTATCCATTGAACAACCCTGATAGATGTGGTGCATGCATTATTATTCCCAGAGTATATTGGAAAGAATGCTTCAGTTAGTTAGAGGCAAGAAAATCTAAGATTTTAATCCCAATTCCAATCATTTTTACTATGATCATGGGCAAGTGATTTACCTGTTTTTTTTTTACCAGTTTCTGTTTACTCTCTAAATAGAAGTCATAGAATCATAGATTTAGAGGTTGAAATCTGTGAGTTCATGGAATCGCCACAAATGAGGAAAATGCGATCCTAAGAGGGTAAAAAGCTTGCCCAGGACCATACTGCTAGTAAGCATCTCAGATGGTATTTTATTTCTTTATTGCTTGTTTGTTTTAAATTAATAAATTTTAAACTTAAATACTGAAACTTAAATGCACAGTAAGATAAAGAAACATAGTATGAACTTGAATACTAAAACCTGAATACAAAATAATAAAAGAAAAGCATTGGCATGTGCACAGCAGAACACAAGAGAATTCAAAGTATAAAGCAACAAATTTTCATTTCAAGAAAGCCTATGTGATAAAATATATTTAATGATAATATTATTATAATTATGTTATATCATTAGTTAAAATAATAAATTATATATAATAAATATAAACATAAAGGATTATGTTCAGAGATGGCCATCTTTTCTTTGTTTCTTCCTAGGTTTTTCTTTCTTTTCTGTTGGGCACTTTTTCCTTTGTTCTTTTTTTCCCTGCTCCATCTCACAAGAAGGCTACAATTAAACATGGAGATAGATCAAACTATTTATCAATAGATAGATATAGATACACATATATGTGTGTGTATATATGTATGCATATGTGTATGCATATATGTAAGTGTATGTACACATCTGCATATACACACACATTCCTATCTACACAAAAACATTCAAACTATATATGTATATCTATGTATGTATATATACACATATACATACACATATACTGTTACTTAAATATGCTTATACATTGATATCTATATACATTTATACACTCATATGCATCTATGTAACACCATACTATCTTTTTGTACTCTGTTTCTGTGACAGTGGATAACATCTTCCTTTATAAGTCCAAGTCTGTCCACATTCTTCTGTATCTACCAACTCATCATTTCCTATACCACAGCAGTATTTATACTGTCTACTAGTTATTTTAAATAGTCTAAAATGATATATTGATTAAATTTATTGTAGCTTTAACTTTGTCTGAGATCATGATTACTACTCTTGCTTTTATTTTTTCCCTAATAAATTCTACTTCTGGTATTTATTTTGTTTTCATGTTTTCTCTTATTTTCTGTCCCTCCAGATTGCTCTCCTTTACTTCTACCCACTACCTTGCCCTCCTATTACTTAACCCATCCCACTCTCTAAGAAACCCTTCCTCATTCTCCCACACCCCATCTTTTCCCCTTTCCCTCTTGTTTCCATCTGAACTTAGGAGTTCTTTATAGTCTTCCAAATATGGCTGTTGTTCCCTCTTTATCCCATTCCTATTAATCTAGACACCCTTCTATACTGTCCCTTATGCTATTACCACCCTCCTATTTCTTCATAAGTTCATAAGACTTATCTTCCCTTCTAAATGTATATATTGCTTTCTCTTTAACCCAGATTGGATGTGAGTTGAATTCCTTATAAAAATCCCTCCCCTCTCCCTATCCTCTTAGACTTTTATTTCTTTCTAAATTTAGAAAACTTTTGTACCCTTCTAGATATATATACAGTATTTCCTCTTTAATCCATTTCTAAAGAGAGTAGGGTGCCAGAATCACCAGCCCTCCTCTCCCACCTAATTCCTTTCACTTTTCCTCTAACACCTCATTTGTATAAGGTAATCTCATCATACTCAACTCTATCCCAATCTTTCTTTTGAACTATGCAATTACTAATTAAAATCTTAGACATAGTTTACATTTCTTCATATAAAAAGTAAACAGAATGTCCTTATTGAGTCCCTTGTAATTAGTCTTTGATGGTTACCTTATGTTTCTCTTGGACCTTGTATGTCAAAATTTTTATTAAATTCAGAGAAGAATGGAAGAAAAACCTTAGGACTGAGGTTTGGTCTCTGTGAAATGTAAACCCCTCCAGGCTAAAACAGCAGGTGATGAACCCTAGGGCTAGCTGGTCTGGAGACAGCCTCAGTCCTAGTCACAGGAATGTTCACCTCCGAGACAGTGTGGTGAGTCAGTTGTCTGAAGAGGGAAGATTGAGTGAACCTCTGCTAATGAGTGATGTCAGACTCAGCTGTGCTGGCCAGATGCTGTGAGTTCAAAAGCAATAAAATCATGAAAGTCTGGCAATTCGTTGAATATTCATTTTTGTTTATACAGCATTATGCTTAACTTTGCTGGTTTTTATATTTTTGGCCACCACCTCAGTTCTTTTGTTCTGATATATAGTGTTCCAAGACCTGCAGTCTTTTGGTGTAACTGCTAGTAGGTCTTGTGTGATTCTAATTGTGGCACCACTATATTTAAATTATTTTTTTTCTTTGTTGCTCATAATATTTTCTACTTGATTGTGGGCTTTCAGAATTTAGCTATGATATTCCTGTAGGTTTTCTTCATAGGATCTCGTTATGGTGGTGATCAATATATATATATATATATATATATATATATATATATACTTTTTTTTCTATTTCTACTTTCCACTCTTGTTCTAAAATGTTAGGACAATTTTGTTTAATTATTTCTTGTATTATTGTATCAAGATTCTTTTTTTTTTATCATAGCTTTCAGGGAGCATGCTTATTCTTTTTTTTTCACTTCTTGATCTGTTCTACAGATCAGTTGTTTTTCTTATGAGATGTTTCATATTCTCTTCTATTTTCTCATTATTTATATTTTGTTTTGTTATTTCTCAGTCTCTTATAAATTTGCTGACTTCCCCTTGTCCAAATCAAATTTTCAAGAAGTTGATTTATTCCTTAAGATTCTGTATCTTCTTTTCCAATTGATTAACTTTCTTTTCATAATCTTGTTTTTCGTGGATTTTTTTTGCTTTTTTTTTTTTTTGGAGGGCAGTTGGGGTTAAGTGACTTGCCCAAGGTCACACGGTTAGTTTTGTGTGTGTGTGTGTGTGTTAAGTGTCTGAGGCTGGATTTGAACTCTTGTCCTCCTGACTCCAGGGCCGGTGCTCTATTCACTGTGCCACCTAGCCGCCCCGGATTTTTTTTAATTAAAGAAAATGCCCCAATCTCTTTCATTTGATTTTTTAAAGAATTTTTAAAGTTATTCTACAAAATCTTTTTCAACAGGTGACCATTTGATGTTACCCTTTGGGGTAATAGAGGCTTTGTTTTTTGCTTCAGTATCCTCCTTTGAAGACCAACCCTGGTCTTCTCCATTCCCAAAGGAACTTTCTATGGTTGGATTCATTCTTCTTTGCCTGCTTTTTTTTTTTTTTTAATTTATTGCAACTGGTAATCACCTCTAGTTCTGCGGTATGAGGGATGGTGCTTCTGGCCTCAGATTCTCTTTCTGTTTTCCTTTCTGCTCTAGAATCAAAACCAAAGACTCTGCCCTGCTATAAGTGCCCACAGTCAGCTGTTACCCACTCCCACTGTTTTTGAACTTCAGTATCTGGCCAGGACAGCCAGGTCTGGTATCCCTTATCAGCAAAGGCCCCTCAGTCTTCCCTGTTCAGACACCTGACTTCCTACACTGTCTGAAAGGTGAAAGCTCCTGTTTGAGGGGCTGAGGTTATCCCCAAAACAACTAGTCCCAGGATTCACCACTTGCCATTTTACCCTGGAGGAGTTTATGTTTCACAGGGACCAAACTTCATTTCTGAGACTTTTCGTCCACTCTTCTCTGTTGGTCTCAGAAGGATATTGCTTTGCCCCAACTCTTATTTATTTTTACCATTCTGCGTTCACCCTGACAGACTGTTTTGTCTTGTTTGGGAAATGTGGAGAACTTGGAATTTTCTGACTTACTCTGCCAACTTCCCAAAATCCTCTCCTCAGGTGATATTTTAACCCAGTGAATCATGACTCCAAATCCAGAAGATTTTTTTTACTAATAAGATCTCCTGTGTACACTCATGTCTGTTGTATTTACCAAACAGGCAGGTAGGTGGCGTAGTGGAGGGAGCAATGGGCCTAGGATAAGGAAACTTAAATTCTTTCCCACAACTAGTAGCTACATGACTTACTAGCTATATGGCCCTGGGAAAGTCACTTCAGTTTCCTAGACTTTGAAATAAGGATTATAAAAGCACCTACCTTTCATGGTTATGGTAGAGATCAAATTAGGTATTTGTTATGTTTAGCATAGTTGAAAAGCAATATTAGGTGATATTTATATATTTATTCCCTCTATCCCCAACCACCTTAAAGGGCTGAAATTAGACAGGTTTTGTATAGTACTTTGCAAACTTTAAAGTCTTTGTTTCAAATTCGTATATAAATGGAACCACTTACTCAAAGATACGGATTCTTGCTTGCTGCAAATTGACAGCTCAAAAACATAATATTATCTATATTTCATTCCATTTTTAATTATTTTGTCAAATACTTATCATTTACATTTTAATATGGTTGGAGCAGAGTTAGAGAGTGCTGGATGCCTACATGTGTTTACTCTTCTGCCATAAAGCACTATATGCATATCAACCATTACTAGAGTCAAAGTGACAAAAGAGTGCAGGGACTCAAATTCAAGTTTTCTAATTCCAAAGTCAATACCCTTTTCCATTTATTAATTCAATTGTTCATTTTTATTTCTTTTTTTATGCTGAGTCTCCAATCTTGCCCAGGATGGAGTGCAGGTGCTGATTATAGGTCCAGTCCCCCTAGAGATTAAACCGGAAGCTTTAAACAGTTGTGTTTACAACACTCTTAGTGCCCCTCTCCCTAGGCACCCTAGTGGCCCACAGCTCTAGGAAGCTTGCAAATATTTCATACAGAAGTTAATATAGAGATCCCATAGCCATTGTACCTTGCAGACTACAACTTCCTTGCTCTAAATATCATTCTCAGCTTCTCAGGTAACTTGGATTATGCTTGTGCACTGCCATGCCTGGCTCCCTTTCCACCCAGCAAGACAATATCACAAAGCAGAAAGAACCTGGTTTTAGATTTAAAACTAAGTTTGGCACATTTCATCATCTGGGTCTCTGTTTCCTCATCTGTGAGATGAGGATCACAATAATTTTATCACCTACCTTACGGGGTTGTTGCTAAGGAAGTCCTACATCAATCTTAATCATAAGACAAGAATATGCCTTTCTTCTCCCACAAAGTAATTCTTGCCTCACTGATAAGACTGTAAACTCTTTGAAGAGTAAGTTATATCATTTTCAACTCCCCACCCTTTTTTTTCGTGCCTTCTCTCTCATTTCCTAAGCAGTTCTTACTGTAGTGGGGTTATACATTTTAATTGCTTAAATAAATATCTGCTCTAATACACCAGTGGTAAGCCTCTACACCAGGGTGGGGCAAGGACTGGGCTCCAGAAGGACAGAACATGTTCTGAAGAGGGAGATGGGGCACAGCAAGATAAGTGGGGGACACATCAGGAAGGAGTTAAAAGAGAAGAAAGAGATGATCACTGAAATGACAACTGGGAAAAGCTGAAGATGAACAGTAACCTCCTTTAAATGTTTCCAGAGACTAACTATAGTAGTATTCATAGTAGTAACAGATGATGAAAAAAGTGTTCATACTATCTTTCAGGAAGAAAGAGGTTGCAGTTCTCAGGATGTATAGATTGCAATAAATTATTGTTCTCGGGTAGGAATAATAACTTCCTCTTTAAAGTTCATTTTAGAGCCTTCTGACATGTTTTATGACATTTATGACATTCTACTTTATCCTACTTTTAGCTTTTCAAAGACTTTTCAGCTATATGATCAAATTCAATACTAACAGTTACATATATAATAATTAATAGCATCAAATATATATGTATTTACACATATCTACATACACATACATACACACATATATGTTCATATACCTACGTCACTGGATTTTAGGCTGAGGAAGAGACTTTACTGAGGGTCGCTTAATCTGTGAGTATGTAACTTTTTTTTAAAAGAAATATTTAGAAAACTGCATTTAAAAGAATTAGTTTCATTTGCCATTCTATGTATTTATTTTATGCATTTAAAACCATTACTCTGAAAACTTGCCAATTGACTTCACCACACTGAGGAGGACAGCTAAGTGGCAGAGAGAATTGAGCACTGACCCTGGACTCAGGAGGAGCTGAGTTCAAATATGACCTCAGACACTAACTAACTGTGTTACACTTGGAAGCTCAAATAGCTGTGTTTGTCTCAGATCTTCGTTTGTAAAATGAGCTGGAAAAGGAAAGAGCAAACCATTCCAGTATCTTTGCCAAGGAAACTCTAATTGGCTCATTGAGAGATGGACATGACTAAAATCACTCAACAGCAACACACTGAAAGAAGTACATAAAACAAGAAAGGTTAAGAACTTCTGGTCTATTTCAAAGCCCTGAGTCACAGACAGAAAGCGAGGGTAAGAGAAATGAAGGGTCATGTCTAAGCTTATGCAGGGACTAACACCAGAATTTCATCCAGAGCTGTTTTAGGAAATATTTAACAACTAGCTCTCTGGGAGAAGAAATTTGATGAAGGACACATTTAGATTTAATCTGCATTACTACCATTTTCTCCATCACTCACTCAAGACTGGACAATAAACAAACAAACAAACAAAAATTCAAGCTCTGATTTGTGGTTTTCACTGATTTCCAATGTGTAGATGTAAATGTTCCCCATCATGTCACTTCAGTGCATCTCTGATAGAAGTCAGAACCTCCATGCCCTCTGGTGACACATAAACTGAATCTGATGCAATTCAACAAACAGGCATAAAACACATGTTTTACGGGGGCAAAGTGTTAGATCTACAATGTCAAAATCTTAGCAGTCTGCAACCCCCAGGGGCTGAGAGTCTACTGAGGGACACAATAAGTATATAACTAATAATAGTACAAGGAAAACTAAGGAGAGTGACAGTGCTAACAACTGGGCAGAATAGAAGGCTTGAAGGAAAAAAAAGCCCTATATTAACCCTATGGGTGTGACATAGTGGGGCACAAGGGTGGGAAGGTTTTTTCAAGGACAAAAGGAGGTACAACATCTCATGAACATGAGAGATGGAGACACTCACTTTGATACTCCAGTTTCTCTACATTTTTTGACAAAGAGACCCCTCTCTCATCCCCAAACTCTGATAGTTCTGCTTCTTTTTCAAATTTCTAAGCTTCAGAATAAGGAGCTATATCTGAGATTTCTTTTTTCAACCTTAAGATTTACATTTCCCTTAATCTTCGAAATATCGTATTCCAGGCCCTGCGATATTTCGAAGATTAAGGAAACTGGGATTAAAACCAAGAATCAACTACCCAGCAAAATTGAGCATATTGTTCCAGGGGAAAATATGGTCATTCAATGAGGTGGAGGACTTTCAAACATTCTTGCTGAAAAAACCAGAG
>JAQQSW010019755.1:0-10987 GCA_028646575.1 Pseudocheirus occidentalis
CTCGGGTGCTCTGTCTGGTTATTCCTCCTCGGAGGCCGGTGCCTGGGACGCTGGGCTACGGAAGACTTGGCACGCAAATGCGGTAAGTAAAGAGGGCAGGGCTGACCCTTTATAGTCCCTTAAACCCCAAGTAGCCCGCAACAATTTTTCAGTAATGTCAGACTCTTTGTGATTGCTTTTGGGTTTTTTCTTTACAAAGTGACTAGAGTGGTTTACCATTTCGTTTTCCAGCTCATTTTACAGATGAGTAACAGGGGCAAAGAGTGTTAAGTGATGTGTCCAGGGTCACAAGTGTCTGTGGCTGGATTTGAACTCAGGTCTTTCTGACCCTAGGTCAGATGCTCTATCCATTGTGCCACCTAGCTGCCCCAGTGAGTACTATAGGTTTTCTATCAAACTATGAATCCTCATAGTGATAGAGGGAGCAGAGTATAGTGGGGAAAAATTCTGCAATTGGAGTTAGGAGAGACCTGGGTTTGAATTTTCTGCTTCTGACACTAACTGTAATACTGTGCAAGTTTAATCCAGCACTCTGTGTCAGGTGCTGTGCTAGGCACTAGAGATGTATGTTAAACACTTTGCACACGTAGTACTATGTGTCAATTATAGTTAGAGGTCATCTAGTTTTGTGAGAGGCAGTGTGGTTTAAATAAAAATTCAATTAAAATGCTGAACCTGAAGTCAGAAAGACTGGGGTTCAAATCCTGCCTATGAAATTACCTTTGTAACTATGGATGTCATTTAATTTTTCTGAGCTCCAGGTTTCTCAACTCTAAAATGGGAATAAACACTACCTATAACTTTCTCACAGGGTTGTTATTGGGCTTACTGGATTACTGATAATTTTGCTATAAATTTCAATATATTTGCAAAATGCCTAGATAGCTTTTAAGTACCACATAAATGTGAAACAATTAATCTTAACAAGCTACCTAATTAGAAATAGAAATATTGTTCCCTCAGATCAGGGAACTGGGAGGTAGGGTTTTAGAACCTATTCTATCTGGCAGAAACTAAGAAACTGATAAAGCTCACAGTTCTTACTTTAGTTGTTAGGAAAGGTAGCACCTTTGAAATCTGAATAATATGAGGTAGGGGGAGGTGGAGGTATGTGTGTGCACATGTTCTTGTTTTCACACACACACACACACACACACACACACACACACACATACACACAGAGGATTTGTGGACTTTGACTTAGAAATACCAGGATCCATCTACACCTGTGGTTCTCAACCTTCCTAATGCTGCAACCCTTTAATACAGTTCCTCATGTTGTGGTGACCTCCCAACCATAAAATTATTTTCATTGCTCCTTCATAACTGTAATTTTGCTACTGTTATGAATCATAATGTAAATATCTGATATGCAGGATGTATTTAAATTGAACGTAACCCACAGGTTGAGAACTGCTGATCTACACAGTCTAATTAAATGACAGTTGTGGAGACAGTGTAAAGAGTTTTGCATGTTGGAGTCAAAGAGGTAAGTATACCAGTTTTGTCACTAAATAGCTGTGTGACTTTGGACATGTTTCTTGAATGTTCTGTGACAGTTTCCTCATCTTTAGATTGAAAGTGCTGGACTGGATGTCCAGATCCTCTCTAGCCGTCCACTCAGGCCATCTTGCCATTCACCCTGCTTCTCCACTCTCTGGACCAGCATCCTAGGCACTGCCCCCTTCCCCTCAAGTCCCTGGGGAAGTTTAGCTCCTGAGCTTTGGAACTCCCACCCTAGGGCTAAGGCAGCTTGATAGGTGCCCAAGTGAAAACTTTCTTCATCAACTATATCTAACCAGCCGCAGACAAGATCGCGTTTTACATTCCCATCCAGCCATGAACCCAAATCATCTTGCCATCTGGCTGGATGATTGACTGTGTACCTTTGCTTCCCAGCTTGCTATCTCCGACTCCAGGAATAGTAACCAAATCAGCAGCACCATTGCTTATGGAAAGGGTATTCCAATTGTCTCCTCTTTGGGCTCAGAAACAATTCACTTTCTATGTTAACTCCCCAGACCAAAACTCCCTTTCCTGGCTACCATTCCATAATATTCTGTACCTGTTACCTCCCCAATAGGATATAAGCTCTAAATTTTTGCATTTGTATCCTCAGGACTTAGCATAGTGACCAACACATAGCAAGCACTTAGTATAGACTTTCTTTAGTCATTTTGAGATACCTTCCAGTTTTAAATTTCTAGGATCCTATGAATACCCCTTGAAGGAGACACCAATTAAGCTGATAGTAGCAAGTATTTTTCTTACCATTTCTACCCTTGTAGGATTTGAATTTAGGGCAGTGGGTAGAGCACTGAGCCTGAAGGCAAGAAAACCTGAGTTCAAATCCAGCCTCAGACACTTAACTATCTGTGTGACCCTGCTCAAGTCATTTAACCCTATTTGCCTCAGTTTCCCTATCTCTAAAATGAGTTGGAGAGGGAAATGGCAAACCACTTCAGTATCTTAGCCAAGAAGGCTCCAAATGGGGCCACAAAAAATTGAGTGAGCAACAAGGATTTGGTTGAAATCTAGGTCTGCAATGTAAGAATATTACAAAAAAATCGGGGTACAAACAGGATAAGGAGGAGGGAAAAGAAGATAGGAAGTTTGCCAAAAGCCAAAGATTGTCTTTTCCAGTTCCCTATTTGGGAACCAGAGCAAAGGACCACAGAGATCTTCTAATTTGACCCTTTCCTAAGGAGAAATGCTCTGTATAACATATCAGATAAATGATTGGTCATTCCCCCTCTGCTGAAAGACCTCCATTGATAAGTCTTTACTTTGGGGGCAGCTAAGTGGCACCATGGATAGAGCATTCAGCCCTAGAATCAGGAGGACTGAGTTCAAATCCTTACTCAGACACTTAGTAGCTGTGTAGCCCTGGACAAATCACTTAACCCCAATTGCTGAGAGAGAGGGAAAGAGAGAGAGACAGAGACAGAGAGAGAGAGAAATAATATTCACTATTTCCCAAAGCAGCTCACTCTGCTTTTGGACAGCTATAATTGCTGTGAAATTTCTTCTTAAATTAAACTAAATTAAACTGAAATCTGTACCTGTGAAACTTCCACCCATGATTCCACCCTGATTATGTCCTCTGGAGCCAAACAGAACACTTTTCCATGACAACCCAAAGAGAGTGACCTTCAAAAGCAGCAGATGCTGTTGACAGGTCATAGAGAGTGTTGAGGAAAACAATTCTTATCACCGGCTCAGGAAAATTATGAGTAAATGGCTAGAGTTGAGGGAGAAGGTGGGAAGGAAGGGAACTGGTCTGGTTACTGGTAAAAGTGGCCTTTCAACATACCTTGGGCTTGTCAGGTTTGGAATGTGGCGGATGAGAGAGAAAGAGTGGGAGTAGGAGGTGGGAAGGAGAGGAGCAGAACGAGGTACAAAGAGAAATAGGACAGACCAGAGAGAAAAGTAGGAGTCTAGAAGGGAAGAGTGGGGATGACATAGGAGGCTAGCATGAGAAGATTTCAGGGGCTGGGAAAGGAGATCTGAGTGTGCCTGTAGGCAGAGAAATCAGTGGAGAAGGAAAAATCAGGGGCATAGGAGGAGAGTTTAGCCATGGTGAGGTGGTGGGTTGTCTGTTCCCTTGGATATTAGAAAAAAGGAAAGGGTAAGTAAAGACACATGAAGCCAAAAAGGGGCTAAGGGATTAGGAGATGTGAAAGAAAATCTGGAATCAGAAAGTAAGCTCCCTGAGGGCAAGTGTAGTTGGTTTGTGTTGTGTTGTGTTGTGTTTTTTTTTGTTTGTTTGTTTGCTTTTTGTCCTTGTCTCCCTATTGCCTAGAGGTACCCTGCATAAAGTAGATACTAGCAAGAGTTGTTTGTTTGTTTGGGTTGTTGTCCTTTGTTCTCGAAGAGGACCAAAATGACATCACTATATTGGGGTCATAGTACAGTGTGTCTGACGGGCTGATTAGACCAATACAAGCTTGGAAAACTCTACCATAGGTCAGGCACAAATAGTTCATATGAACATTTGGAGTGCAGATATCTAAATTTGCACATCTCACATTTCTTTTGAGCTATGGCAATTCTGCTTTGCACATAGAACACAGCAGCTTCTTTAATGTGGGCACACCACACTGGGCAGTCCTGTGCCAAAGTTCTTCAGAGAGACCTTGAGAGTGTCTTTGTATTGCTTCTTCTGATCACCATGTGAGCATTTACCTTTTACAGTTACTCCAAGATTATCTTCCATTAACTTGCTGAGTAACCTTAGGTAAATATGGGACTTCTCTGAGCCTCCCTGTCCTCATCTATAAAAGGAGCAAGTTGGACTAGGTTATCTCTGTGCTCCTTTTGATGTCTAACTGTTTATGGTATTTCTCTACCAAACTGGTTGGAGAACAAGAAGTACGAGCCCAAGGCCTTTGAGGTGGAGTGCCCTGTGAATGATAGAAACAATGAACTTTAGGGGTGAGAGTGGGGGTGAGGGGAGAGGGAGAGATCATTGTCATCTGATAATAGCAGGGAAGACTACATGGAAGGCATAGCATTTAACCCAAGGTTTGTAGGTAGAATTATTACAAGTAGGGACACAAATAGAAGACTTCTAAGTAGAAGGAATTGTCTAAGCAGAGGCTTTATTTAGAAAAGCACATGGTCCTTGGATAATAGCCAATTGTCCAGTATGGATAAAGCCTGGGAGGCTCCTTTTTGGTGGGTACAACAAAAAGATTTAAAAGACCTAGGTACAATTCCTAGCTTGGTTGCCTCTAGTTATGTAACCCTGTAAACCCCATTTACCTTCCAAAGGTCTCAGCTTCCTTATCTCTAAAATGGGAGTAATAATATTGTACTACCTGATTCACAGCATGTTTGCTGGGATGGTGCTTTGTGAATCTTAGAAAGAGATTTGTTAGAGATTCTATTTCTCTTAGAAATAGAAATGTTATTATTATTTTTAGGGGGAGGGGAAGGATATTGGGAGAGAATGCTGGAAAGATAGGTAAGAGATAGATTGTGGAAGGCCTTGAAAAAAGTTTGGACTCTGTTCTTTAAGCAATGTGGAGTTCCTAAAGGTTTCAAGCATATGGGTGGTCTATGGAGGGGACATTTTGGGGGTAGTGAGACATCATTTAGGTCCTTTCCATGAAAGAGTGTGAATGATTCAGGGCAAATAGGCCCAGCATCAGATAACTAAATTGATTGTATCATCCTTGTAAATAGAAGGTCCTCACATACCCCCAATCTTCCCCTCCCTTTTCTTCCCCCTCCCCCACCCCTCTCCTATCCCTCTCCCTCCCCTCCACACTCAACCTACCCTATCTGATTATAGTTTTTGTCTCTGGAAGCTTATCATCTAACATACTAGTCTCTGCTGCATCATTAAAAAGAAGCCCTCCAACATTTGGTTGCACTCTGCCAGGGCACTGGAAGCAGTGAAGGCAACATGATTGCTAACTACACCAGACAGGCCGGTTCCTTTAGGTGTTTAATCAGTGAGGTTATAACTGGTTCTGGGCTGAGGATCATCACAGTTAAGGTTGCTAGTGAGTCCCAAAGCCAGTGACATCATTGTTACCATGGTGATCCTATCTTCACACACGCATCCTTAGCCTCCAGCTCCTGAGAATGGCTTGGCAAGTTTGAGCCCAGCAGATAAACCAGAGCCTGAAATTCTTCAGGTTTAAAATTTTTACATGTAGCAGCAAGGAGAAGGATGGGTGGGGTAGGGAGGGAATTAAGGGTAAGGGATGAAGGTAGGGGGGAGAGGAGGAAGAAGACTGAGACCTGTATTTCCAGATGTGACATGGGAGATATGGGGCTGGAGATAGCGGCTGCCTACAGGGGCAGGGGAAAGCAGCAGGGTCTCATGGTCCTGTAATCAGTAGCTTTCTCTTTTTTTGTTCTGGGGGTTTACTTCCTTCCAGTCACAGTGTGAGAGAGCTCAGGAACTAGAGTGCCTTCAGGACAGGTCTATGTGAAGAGGACCTGGGGAAGAATGCCACGGCAGAATGTATCCACAGCACATGGACAGAGCCCACCCCCAGGCTCCTATGTCCCTATTGCTTGATGAGGGCAGGGCTTCTTACAGATATTAGAGTGCAGGGTCCAGAAATATTACCACCCTGGGCCATTACACCAGCATAATCGTGATGGAGCCCCTGCACGGATGTTGTCCTATATCTTCTGACTCTGTCTTCTGCCTGTCCTCTTCCATCTCCACTCTGATGAGCAGCTGTCCTTTTAGGACACTCGGCCTTAGAATTATAGGATGTCAGAGCAAAAAGGGGTCTCAGAGATCGTTTAATCTAATCCTTCCATTTTACAGATGAGAAAACTGAGGCAAGATCAGGAAATGACCAAAATCACACAGCTAGTAAATGTAAGAGCTACAATTGTTCACATTTTAAATATTTATTAAGAGAAAAGGAACAAGAATTTATTAAATGCCTACTACGTCATCGATGTTTGCTAAACACTTTACAAATATCTTATTCAATCCTCACAATAACCTTGTGAAAGTAGGTGCTATAATTCCTTATTTTATACTTGAGAAAACAGAGGCAGACAGATGTGCAATGACTTGCCCAGGGTCACACAGCCAGGAAGTGTCTGAGATTAGATTTGAACTCAGAATAAGTCTTCCTGACTCCAGTCCCAGCACTCTAACCACTGAGCCACCTAGCGGCCCCATAGTGCCTTACACTGTGCTTACTAAATGTTGAATCAGGTAAGACCCACCAGAACTAGTGGCATGGTTTTTGAGAGCCCACCATCATCTCTATGTCAAGGTGAGGCACCAGAAGAGGAAGGTGGAGAGGTTTGCCCCTTAATGATGAGAGGCAGCATGACAAAGAGGATAGAAGGCCAGCCTTGGAGTCAGAGACACCCGTCTCTGACACTTACTGCCTCTGTGTTATTGGACAAATACCTCAACCTCCCTTAGACTCAGTTTGCTCATCTGTAAAATGGGGGGGAGGAATTAAACTAGAGGGCCTATGAAGTCCTTCTAGCTCTAAGAGGCAGCATAGTGCAGTGGACAGAGAACTAGCTTTGGATGCTGAAAGAACTGGGTTCAAATCCTCCTTCTATGACTTTGAAGAAGTCACAACTTCCCTGAACCTCAGTTTACTCCCTTGTAAAATTGGGAGGGGGGGTGTGTATGTGTGTGTGTGTGTGTGTGTGTGTGTGTGTGTGTGTGATTTAGAGGATCTGTGAGGGTCCTTCTAGTTCCAAGAGGCAGTATAGAGGGGCAGCCCTGGGTTGCGTTTTGGCATGTGACTAAGCCCTCAGTGCTTCAGGAAACTCTCAGATTTTCACTGGCAAGGCAGATACTGACCTGCATTGGCAGAGTTTTCTCACTGGGAGCTCTTTGCACCAATAAAATTGCAGGTCTAGTTAAAAAAAAAAAAGTCAGGCTATTCCAGGGACTTTCCTGGCTTTTGGAATTTGGCTTCCAAGAGGCTAATTATGGCCTGACCTCCCCTAGGATCCCTGCTGACAGAACTAACCTGGCTGGAGAGAGCTCTGACATAGGGGCCTGCTAATATCTTTGTGGGCAGCAGTCTCCCAAGCATGCCGCCCTGATCAAGCTAGCAGAACCTTCTAAGTTGTTTGTTAAGGATTGGGGGTGGGTTTGCACTTATCACAGAAACAGGGAATCTCAGATTTGGAAGGGACTGGAAGGTCAGAGCCTGTGGGCAAGTGGTGTCATCCAGCCTCCATCTAAAGACTTCCAGTAAAGGGAAATTCACTCTCTTCCCAATGCTGTCTAGTGTACTTTGAGATAGATCTCATTATTAAGAAGTTTTCCCTTACATGGAGTTGAAATCTTTCTCCCTCTCACTTCTCCCCGCTGCTTCTGGTTATTCTGGGACCAAGCAGGACAAGGCTAATTTTTCTTCCACAAAACAGTGCTTCAAACACTTGACGATAGTTGTCATATCTGCTGTAAGTTTTCCCTTTGCAGACCACACACTTCAGCTCTGCAAACCTATTCTCTTATTGACATGATATCTAGTCTTCATGCCATTCACCAAACTACTGCTGATGCAGTGACAGAGGGTTAGGTCTGGAGTCAGGAAGACCTGAGTTCTAATGCAGCCTCAAACACGTACTAGCTGTGTGACCCTGGGCAAGTCACAACCTCTACTTGGCTCAATTTCCTTAACTGTAAAATGGCCATAATAATAGCACCCAACTCCCAGGGTTGTTGTAAGGATATAAATGTGATAATATTTGTAAAAAGCACTTAGCATAGTGCACATGCATAGTAGGCACTATGTTAATGGGTATTCCCTTCCGTTTCTCTCCACCTCCATTTTGGTCATTCTTTTCTGGAAGCATTCCAATGTGTCAGTGGATAGGCGGGCAGGGAGAGACTAGGCAGAGAACATATACAATGAAAAGAGCCCTGCTTCTGGAATCAAAAGAACCGGATTGCTCACTATCTGTATGGCCTTGAACAAGTCATGAAATCTCCCTGGGCCTCCGTCTGCTCATATATAAAATGAAAGAGTTGGGCTAGAAGGCCTGGAAGTTTCCTTCCAACTCCAGATCTGTGCTTCTGTGAACTGAAGATAAAGTTCCAAATGTAGTTCAATTAATGTATAGTCCTGAAAGGTTTGGTCTTGTGGAATTTCAATGCCAAGTAAGGTCAGCAGCAACCACTTCAGCATCAAAGTATCTGGAGGCAAGACTAGTACCATTCCATACCCTTAACTCCAACCCCACCCTAATCTCACCCTATGGCTTTTAAACTTGTTTCTTCATGTCTTTCTAGCTTTCCTCATTTAAAAAAGAAAATATTTAGGGTATGATCTGAATATTATTATTATTATTGATAGCAAACACATTCCAATTGTATCCCTATTCAATCTATACTAGGAAAAGTCTTCTTTCTCCATTGGTTTCTCTCTTTCAGTCTTGTCCTGTATACTCATAGTCAGACAAATTTATGTAAGATGATCATGTGGGTGGGTGGGGGGAGGACTGGCCCATAATGGCTTGGGCTCTTAGAGCATTCTTACTGTACTCTGCCTGGCATCAACTCACATGGAGGTATTTAAGCTTCAGCTTCAGTATTTTACTTTCCAGCAAATAGCCTAAATTGATTTCTTTAATTTTTTACTGATTTGATCTCCTTGTTGTTCAAGGGAACTCTGAAAGCATTAATTCTGTAGCACTCAGCTTTCTTTATAGTTCAACTCTCTCAGCCTATATTGCTATTGGAAAAACCAAAGTTTTGACTATACAGACCTTTATTGGCAAGGTGACATCTCTGCCTTTTAGTATAATGTCCAGATTTGCCATAGCTTTCCTTCTGAAGAGCATGCTTCTTTTAATTTCATGGCTACATTCACCATCTTTGAGCCCAAGAATATAAAATCTTACATAAAATGCTTCTATCTCTTCACTCTCTATTTGCCAGGAAATGATGGAACCAATTGGCAACATTTTAGTTTAGTTTAGTTTTTTTGATGTTAAGCTTCCAGCCAGCTTTTACACTCCTCTTTCACTCTCATCAAGAGGCTTCTTAGTTCCTCTTCACTTTCTGCTGTCAGAGCGGTCTCATCTCAGTATCTGAGATTGCTGATATTTCTCCCAGCAACCCTAATTCTGGCTTTTGCTTCATTCAGCCTGGCATTTTGTGTAATGTACTCTGCATATAAGTTAAATAAATAGGGTGACAATACAGCCTTGTCAAACTCCTTTTCAACTCTTTTTTTTTCTTTTTTTTTTGTAGGGCAGTTGGGATTAAGTGACTTGCCCAAGGTCACACAGCTAGTTTTTGTGTTAAGTGTCCGAGGCCGGATTTGAACTCAGGTACTCCTGACTCTAGAGCCGGTGCTCTATTCACTGTGCCACCTAGCCGCCCCTTCCTTTTCCAATCTTAAACCAAACAGTTGCTCCATGTACAGTTCTAACTGTTGCTTCTGGGTCATATGCAGGTTCCTCAGGAGACAAGTGAGATGATCTGCTCCTCCCATCACTTCGAGGACTTGCTACATTTTGTTGTCATCCACATCGTCCAAGGTTTTAGTGTAGTCAATGAAATCAAAGTAGATATTTTTCGAGAACTCCCTTGCTTTCTCCATAACCTACAAATGATGGACATTTGATCTCTGGTTCCTATGCCTCTTTGAAAACCAGCCTACTCTCCTAGGTGTTCTTGGTTCACATATTGCTGAAGCCTGACTTGCTGGTGT
The DNA here is from genome assembly GCA_028646575.1 of Pseudocheirus occidentalis. Classification (NCBI taxonomy): domain Eukaryota; kingdom Metazoa; phylum Chordata; class Mammalia; order Diprotodontia; family Pseudocheiridae; genus Pseudocheirus; species Pseudocheirus occidentalis. Next base: position 10,173 of record JAQQSW010019755.1, read on the forward strand.
GTGAAATGAGCACAATCGTTTGCTAATTTGAATGTTACTTAGCATTGCCCTTCTTTAGGACTAGGATGTGAACTGATCCTTTCCAATTCAGTGGTCACTGTTGTGTTTTCCAAATTTGCTGGCTTGTTGAGTGCAGCAATTTAACACCATTGTTTTTTAAGGTTTTAAATAGCTCAGCTGGAATTCCATCAGCTCCACTAGCCTTATTGTTAGCAATGCTTCCCAAGGCCCACTTGACTTCTTTCTCCACTGTCTGGCTGTAGATCAGTAACTACATCATCATGGTTATCAGTAATGTCAAGATCTTTCTTATACACTTCTTTTGCGTATTCTTGACACCCCTTCTGCTTCTCTTAAATCCTTACCATTTTTTATTTTATCATGACCATTTTTGCATGAAACTTTCTCTTGACATCTCTAATTTTCTTGAAGAGACCTCGTGTTTTTCATTATATTGTTTTCTTCTATTTCTTTATATTGGTCTTTAAAAAAACCTTCTTACCTCTCCTTGGTATTCTTTAGAATTCCACATTAAGTTGGATATATCTGTCCCTTTTCTGTCTTTCACTTTTCTTCTTTCCTCAGCTGTTGCGGGCTACTTGGGGTTTAAGGGACTATAAAAGGTCAGCCCTGCCCTCTTTATTTACCGCATTTGCCTACCAAGTCTTCGGTAGTCCAGCGTCCCAGGCACCGGCCTCCGAGGAGGAATAACCAGACAGAGCACCCGAGGTTGAAGGGAGGTGTGTTTATTCGGTTGCGATCCCGGAACAAGAGAGAGACCCCGGAGCTCAGCCACTCCTTATATACGCTTATCT
>JAQQSW010019756.1:0-10987 GCA_028646575.1 Pseudocheirus occidentalis
GGAAGGCAAAAGGGAAAGGGTCAACTTTACTCTCACTGAATCTGGCTTAGGGAAGGAAAGACAAACTCTAAACTGGCTATCTTGCCACACAGAACAGTAGGGGCGATGAGGAGGGAAGGTGGGATGATAAAGGGGAGGGCAGAGTGGGGGGGAGGGCTGCTGGAAGCACACACTTCTGTAAAGGGACAGGGTAGAGAATAGAACAAGGGGGGAGGGATAGGAAGGAGGGACATATAATCAGTCTCTCACAATATGTCCACTGTGGAGATGTTCTGTGTAATTACACATGTACAGCCTGTATGGAATTGCCTGTCCTTCCAGTGGGGGTGGGTGATGAGGGAGGAACAGAAATTATTATTATTATTATCATCATCATCATCATCATCATCATCATTATTATTATTATTATCATTATTATTATTATTATTATTAACTACACACAACTGGGAATTAAGATATACAGGCACTGGGGTAGGGAGACCCATCCTGCCCTACCAGAAAGTTAGAGGCGTAATGGAAAAGGGCATAGGAGAGAGCAGATTGGGGGAGGGGCTTTACAATGGGATTGCTGTTTTGGGGTTGTAGGTAGGGGAAAGACTGGGAGAAAATTTGTTAACTCAAAATTTCATAGAAATGAACGATGTAAACAAGAAAATAAATAAAATAATTTTTTTTAAATGAAAAAAGCACAGTACTACACAAAAAAAATATAAGAATAAAACATAAAATTATATAAAGAATAAAAAAAAATCAACAGGTTGTTTGGAGGCAGTATATTCTGTAGGCCTTATAAACAAAACAGTCCATCACAATTTCACTTTAACCAGAAATAGTTATGGTGCTTATATATGTCATGCTAAGCAGTCATTTTTAAGTCTTAAAAACTAATGTCTACAAAAATAAAATAACAGATCAGAAGCATAAATTGAACTTACTCAAATTTTCTGGAGTTCGTGGAATCTGCTTCCTTGTCAAAAATGGGTTTGTAAAAAGACAGTTCATTAAGTCCCCTAATTCTGTGTCTCTTTCTTTACAAAGCTGTGGCGAATCTGTTACAACAGCTCTGGCAACCTAGAAGAAAAAACATTCAACTTAACTGACTTATCATGTGTGAGGTAAGCAAGGTATCAAGAATGCACAATATCATATACCTCAGACAGCTCTTTCAAGAGACAATAATTATAGAACAATGCATATGGGAGCACACAATCACTGCTAAGGACTCTCCAATCAATAGAATACAAGTGAGTTGGGACAAAGATCTCTTCTCCTATACTAAAAGAATAGGATCCATTCCACCAAGGATAGACTTCAATCAATAGGCATTTAATAACCACTAATTAAGCATCAAACCTTGTGCCAAGCACTAGGGATAAAAAATAACGGTGCTTAGAACTGTGATTTCATTGGTAAAGGGAACTAACACGTGGTAAAAATCCTACTAATGCAGGAAAACACCAAAGACATAAAAACAAAAATTAAATAATCCCAGAAAAATTACAATATAGTTTCAGCCCTAAGAGAAAAATAGAATAGTTGGTTAGGTTTCTAGCAATTATAAAGATCTTTTATACACAAACAGCTATTTGAAAAACTTGTACTAAAAATCCATTAGGTACAGATATATATCTCCTCCTAACAAACAGAATGATTATCGACACTAAATACAACACAAGAGAAACTTCATTACTAAAGGCAAAAAAAAAAAATGGAGAACAGGATTATATAAGGAAACAAAAAAAAACAAATGATGGGATAATTAATATTTTCATATTAAATAAAATGCCAAATGTGCTAGAAAATAAGAAACAAACATCTGAGTCTTTGAATCAAAAGAAGGCGAAGGGTTAAGGTTAGGAGAGAAAAGGTAGTTAAAGTCTTAGAAGAGATTTATGCTAGGGAAAGAAGAGTTCTAAAGCACAGAAATCTAACTAGGGAGGCACACATCCTCTTCTTCTCTCTAGGCACCCCTAAGAAAAGGTATCCTATAGGTAAAGAAAGACCAATCCCAGTAGAAAGTTCAAAGCAGCAGGAAATAAAATGAGGATAATGGAAGATCACAGAATCTTTGACCACCTTCCATGTAGTAGAAGTTCTGTTCAATTTATTCCTTCCCTTATTTTCATAATTCCTTTTCTGAAAATAAGTATTCTCTGCACTTGCCATTCTCCTTTCCTGTACTCTCAGAGAAAGAGGGGTCCTCTTTCTTTACTCCAAGGCCTGCACCAAGGTCCTTGCTCTCATCCTCTCCCCAAATCCTCAAAGACCTTGGTTACCCAGGAATATCCTCTTCTGTATGTTCTAACATCCTTCCAAATGTCTTAGTACCATCTGCTTCAAATATGAACAAATCTTTCCTATTTAAGGGGAAAAAAATTATGCTATTCTCTATCTTTCATTCTGTTTTCATCATGCTTTTTGTTGCCAAAATTCTTAAATGAACAATCTCTCCCTGCTGCCTAAATTTATTTAATAAACATTCTCTTCTTACCAATCTACACTACAGTTCATATCCTTTCCCCTCAGATAAAACTGTTCTCTCCAAGATTATGACCAGAATTTCAAATCCAAGGAATTTTTCTCTGTTCTAACTTTTCCAGACCTCTCAGTAGCATGACACTACTGACCATCTCCCAACTCCTACTTTCTCTAATTCTACTGGCTTCCACGAAGCTACATTATTTCATCCTACTTCTGTCCCATCATCCATATTATCTTCGTATGTGTGATGACCCAAAAGTTCTTTTCCAGCTAGGATAACAAAAAATAGCAAGAATTTATTAATTGCCTACTAGGTGTCAGGTACTGTTCAGTGCTAAAGATGCAAAACCAAAACAAAAGTCCCTGCCATCAAAATGTTACATTCCATTGTAGAAGCAGAAAGAAGTAACATTTAAAAGTAGAAACAAATTAATTTTGGAGGGCCATGGAGCTAAAGACAGAAGAAGAAATCAGGATAAGCTTCCTATAGAAGAAAGCACCCAAACCAAGTCTTGAAGGAAGTCGAGGATTTTGTAAGGTGGAGAAAGAATGGAGTCACAGCCAGAAGAAGGACCCATGGGGAACAGCTGGAGGAAATGCAGAGATGGCAAATATAATGTCCTGTAAAAGGAATAGCAAGTAGGTCAATCTGACTGAAAGGTTTGTATGAAAGAGAATAATGTACATAAACTTGGAAAAGTAGGCAAAAGTCATAAATTCTTTAAACAACAAAAAGAGAAGTTAGTATTTTAAACTAAAGGAGAGTACCAACCAGAGCTTCTTGAAGCAGACAAGTAATATGGTTAGATCCATGCTTTGAGAATATTCATTTGGAAGACAGACTGGGGAGAGTAAAGACTGGCTATAAGGAAACCAATTAGGAGTCTGGGCAAAAAGTAATGATGACCTGAACCTGGGTGGTGTACAAATGGAAAGAATAGCCACATGAGAAATGTGTTATATAGGTAAAAATCAGCAAAATGTCAAAAATGAATGAATATGAGAAAATGAGGGAAAAAGAGACAAGGATGACTGAGGTTTCACAACTAGGTCATGGGAAGATTGGTGGTGACCAAAATGATAAAAAAAGAAGGGCTATAAAGGCTGCAAAGGACAAGCATATTAACATACTGCTGATAGAGGTGTGAACTGACCCAATCATTCTGGAAAGCCATTTGGTTTCTATACCCAAAAAGTCACTAAATTTTGCTGTTTCTTCAAACCTGCAAATTTCCCTAATAGATATATATCTCAAGGTGATCTGACATGTAACAGTGGGGAAAAAAGGGAGCTGGTAACAAATAGCCACAATTTTTTCAACTGTGAAGTAATATCCTCTGATGAGATGATATCACACTCCTCATCTCCATCACAGAATCTATCAAAGCACAGTTCAGGGACAAGCCTCCTTTATCAGCATTTTCTCCCTACTGAAATTTACTTTTTACACTTAACATATATACCACCTATGTGTACAAACTCCAAGAGGTCAACACAATAACTCCTGTAGAGCCAAGAGGGTTCAGCAAAACCTACACTGCTGCTGCTGTGACCTGTGCAATGTACTCTACTTACTCTGCCAAGAAAGAAATCAGAGCTCCCAAGACTCTCACTGATGAATTCCCTAGAGTCTTTCAACAAGTGAATGAACCTGGCCCTATCCCACTGTAAAAGTACCTGAGCAGTTAATCAGAGAAGCTGCTGAGGATGGCAGAAAATTTCAGAATGAGAGCTGAGAGTTGTCAATACCTGATTCAATTTCATGTAATTACCTCACTATTCTGTTTCATCACATGTCTTTTGTATCAAATTGACAAGTGGCTTGGGCTGGTATAAGGAAATAAACTGGTGAGACCTCAGAGATGGGAATCTGAGTAAATAACCCATACATACTGTACAATTGAGAATAAAGGCCTCAGGCTGCATGTACCTTTATTCTCTCAGCAACAATTCTGTATTAAAGGATCATCAACATCAGTAAATGATTTGCATGGGAATAAAAATTTATCTGGTGAACTTCCCGGTACATGAATTAAGAATTAATTAAGCATAGGTTTAGAATGTTGTTTATTAATGTTATCTAAGAAAAAACAGTTGAGAGTATTTGCTCCTGATTTCTTCATTACTTCCTCTCCCTTTATTTCCTGTAATTTCAGTCACACCCCAGATTTTTTGAAAATGATCCTGACTTTTGGCGTCTTCCCTATTTCAGTCTTCTAGACACAATTAGAGAACTCGTTTAAAGAAAAAAAAAGTAAGCAACACAGGTGTTTAATAAATGTTAAACTGTCAATCTCCTTCACTGGCTATTTTCTTCATTCACAGGAGAAAATAAACATTTATATAGCACCTACTATGTGCCAGACACAGCTTCTAAGCATTTCCAATAAATACTATATCGCTCAATCCTTATAATAACCTTGAGAGATTAAATACACTGACCAAAAGACTAATTTAAAAAAAAAAAAGATCCATCAGTGTAACTGAAATTAAGGGAAATAAAAGGATTTAAACAAAGTAAAGGAGAAATCAAAAGCAAATAGTCTCAGTTGTGTCTGAGATCAGATTTGAATTCAGGTCTTTCTGATTCTAGGCTTAGCAACCTATTCAATGCCCTTCTTTCATGTTAGCTACATAATGAACACTGATGCCTTTTTACTGTCTATAAGTCAACATGCACAAAACTAAGTTATGTTTAACCCAACTTCTCCCAACATCATATTCTTAATTAATGTTTAAAAAAAAATCCTAAAATATAGCAGAAATCAGATTAAATACAATGACCAATCTTGGTTTCAGAGTACTGATGTGTTTATGAAACACTTTGCTCAGCTCCATAAGGAGGTGGTAGACTCCAAGTGTGAAATTTTGTTATACCTTCAGATTTTAGTTTCTGTATTAACTGGTTTTGATTAGCTTTTTATGTTACAAGGGAGGGATCTGAGGCAGGAAGCAGTAACTGAGAAAAACTGTGGTATAAAAAAAAACAAAAAGAATCACTATGACAAATTTTTTTTTAAATGAGGAAATTCAAACCCAGAAAAGTTGAGTGATTTATCTTTGGTAAAATCATAAAGTAGGTAATGTTGGGATTCAAACCCAGGTCCTGACTGCATAACTGGTATTTTCTCCACTACCCTGTCAGATAATTAATAAGTCCAACTCTGTATCCTCAAATCTTACCCATCCTTTTTAAGTCCAGGTGACTGCTACTTCTGACATCTAACCCAAACACTCTAATTTGCATTATCTTTCATCCTCTGAATTCCTACTGTATTTATTTATACCACTTTTGAAAAATCACTAAATGATATACTATCATTTAAAAAGTTTTAAAAGTATAAATTGGGTTTCCTGAAATGTCACATAAGCCTCTCAAGGGAAAACACTGTATCATATTTACATTACCCAAAAGCACCTAGCACAGTACTTTAGACATTCAATAAATACATATTTAACAAAGATTTTCCCTCACCTCCTCTGCCAGATGATCTACTTCCTTTTTGAAAGGATCTAGTACTGGTATTGAAAGTACACAATTCTCTCTGTTCTTCTGAGCTGACAGTGACTGAGATGTTTCCATTTTGATTTGTTTTTTGTTTTTAGAAATTGGCTGTTCTTTATCTCTAAGACTTTTTGTCTTCACATCCTAAAGGAGAAAAACATTACATATTTAAAGTCTTACTCATTCTCCTCCCACTCCTTAATTATACTGACAAACAGCTTAGTACTCACATACTTTTTTTATTAGAGATACATCATTAACAAAGTCACATGAGTTTAAGAGTAAAATTAACTAGTATAGCAATTCTGTGCATTTTTAAATGGGGAAAAATGAAAAATATATTCACAGACTAATTATTCTATGTGGTTATTAGGTTATATTGGCTTTCATTTTGAAATAAATCAGATGGCGTATTATTTCCCTATAGCATACATTCTGAATATGATGGACAGTCTCCTGAGTTTTGTTAACTAGTGATATGAATATTTTGAACAAATGTTAATATCAAAAGGACCTCAGAGCTGTGAACTGTTACCACCACACTGAAAAATTTGGAATTATATAAGCCAAGTCACCAAATTGTTCATTATTTGACTCAGAAACCCCAATATTAGGTATATACCCTAGCGAAGATAAAGACAGAAACTGAGCTGCCTTATATGCCACAATATCCACAGCACTTTTTGTCATAAGAGAAAAAACTGAGGCCAGACTAGGGGCCTTAAAATGCACCTTCCTTCTATTCCTTGGACTGGTAGGAGCTAATGGATAGAAAAATGTTGGCTATATTGTCCTTGTACTTAATATTTTGGGGCTGTACATTTTCTGTCTTAAAAGGAAAGGTTCACTGGATTGAAAGGGTCAGGGAAGAAGAAAGAGGGATGAGTTGAGTACACTTGGAATGACTGGTCATTTAAAAGGCATTAACAAAGCAGAAAAAAATTACTATCATGCCTTTTTGGTAAGTTTATTATAAAAATGGTACAAGAGAATATCAGTTTGACTTTAACAAGATATATTTTTGAAAGTCACTCATGATATTCTTGCAGACTACATGGAAATATAAAATCACCGTAACTAGGTGGTTTTAGAATTTGTTAACCAAAACTGATGGATACAAGCAGTTTTGATTAGTGTAAACTATCTAATGGAATCAGAACTTTGTCCAAAGACCAGTTCCATACTTTCATCAATGACCTGGATGAAAGTATACATGGCAAACTGATCAAATACAAGGATAAGACCAAGCTAAAAAGACTGATATGTAGAATGACAGAAAGCATCCAAAAATATATCAAGAGGACATAATGGTTTAGCCGAAACCTGGATTTAAAAAAAAATACACAGAAAAGTCCAGGATTGGAAAGGGATATATAAAAAACAGTCAGATTTGGTAAATTATACACTTAGAAGGATTCAGTAATATAATGTTCTAGCCAAAAGAGTTAATGTACATATGTTTATTGATTAATCTCCATAAGATAGGTTTAATGTCCACAACACAGCTGTACTAGCCTTTGCACAGTGCCTGATCCATAGTAGGAATTTAATGAATGCTTTCTTTTGGACTAGCTGATTTGATAAGCAGAATTTTGTGTCCCGTTCTGGACACTACTTTTTAAAAGGGTCACTGATAAAACATATCCAAGAAGATAACTAGGATGTCCCAAAGGAACTGAGAATGTGCAGCTTAAAGAAAGAGTGCTTCAGTGAGATATGATAAGTCTTCAAAATAACTGAAGAGGAATTAGATGTGTCTTCAGGACAACATAAGGAAATAGACTTCTTAGTAATAAGATAAAATTTACTCATAAACCTGAATTGGACTGCTTTGTGAAGTAATGTGAATTTTCTATTACCAAAAGCATTCAAGCAGAGGTTGGAAGCTTATGAGGGATCTTGTAAAGGGACTTCATATTTAGGCAGGGGTTGACCTAGATGACCACTCAAGGCCTATGCAAAAGTGAAGATTTTATGAAAATACTATGTTTAAGACAAAATTGTTTCAAAATGTACCTTTTCAAGTAACATAACATGGGTACTATCGGATGTTGTATTCGATTGCACTGGAAGAACAGCAACCCTAAAGGAAGAAACAATACCAAATATCCATTAAAAAGGAGAAAAGTTCTACCTACACTTTATTCAGTTGTATACTACAAAGAATATATCTGCCCCGTATCTGTCCGTTACGATTTCTCTCAATTCGTCCCGGTCATCAAAAGGCAGTTTTATCTTGGGAGAGCTTGTGACAACTAGAGCAATAATTCCGCTCTACCTGTGTATCAGCCTCCCAGAATGAAACTTTGGTTACTATACTGTTTAGATTTTTTTTTTCCCATTTGGAACAAAGAACATTTGACGCAAAGAATAATAACAAATACTTGTCTGCAACAAAGTTCTCTAATCCTTTACTGTCTCAGACTAGTAGTGCCTTATGCATATTCTCCAATATTCTAGCCTTGGTTCTTTTCCTCCCTTAATGATATCATCAACCCTCATGACTTTAGTTATCTTATGCAGATGACCTCTTAAAATCACCTAATTGTCTCTAGAGTCTCGGTTTTATAATTCAAACTGCCAAATGGATGTCTTACCTGGATAACCCATAAGTACCTCAAATTCATTATGTCCAAACTGAACCTCCCCCCAAACTGCCCCCACCTTCACCAAAAAGTCCACCCCAGCCTCCTCTAACCTCTCTTCTGTCATCATCATATCCCTGATTCAGATTCACATCTGGAGGGGAGGGACAACAGACGTCATATGTTCATTTTACAGTAGAGAAAAAGGCCAAAAATCTAACAAAAATAATAAAGTGACTTCTCAAAAGGTACACAGGGAATAGAGGCAGGATCTGGATAAAGTGCTCTATTACATCAGTGCCCTATCAATGATCTTTCATGCTCTAAACCTGTTTTGACTCTTCACTCATCCTCATCCATGATATCCAATCAGCTGTCAATTCCTAGTAACGCTATCTCCACAAACTCTCTCATATATATATGGAAAAGGGAATGACTCGCCCTTCTGCTCCCATTAAAACTACCCTATTTCAGGTATTCATCAATTCCTTGCTAGAACATTTTAAGAGCTTAATTCCCTGTTTCCAGTCTCCTCATTCTCTAATTCATTCTTCAAAATGTTGCCCACAAAATAATGCTGCACTCCTCTATTTAAAAACCTTCAGTGGTCAGCCATAATTCATCAAATAAAGTTTAAATAGCTTTATCCTAATATTCAGTCTCAATTTGGGTCTCACTTTCTGGCAAGCTGGACTATTTATTATCCTCTGTTCTTATCCTGTCCTCTTCTACCTCTATTCATTCATTCATGCTGTTGTATTTCTTTATATTACTGGAGTATTGAGGCTCCTTTGATCCCAAGTTCCAGTTAAAAAGCCCTATTTTCTCTGAGGCCCAACTCATATCATAAGCTTTCTGTGAAGCTTCTCTTGAGCTTCTTAATTAAAAGTTATTTCTTCCTCCTCAAATTCTCCATGCTCAGACCTCTCTTCTGTACTGATCAAATTCTGCACATAGCACAGTTCTTTGTATAATAGAGTACAAATTTCTAAAAGGTAGAGTTGTTTTATTTCAACTTTGTATCCCAAGTGCTTAGCAAAATTTCATTTAGTTTACCTAAATTAACCTATTTAGTGCCATACCAATCAAACTATCAAAAAACTGTTTTACAGAGCTAGAAAAAAAATAAGAAAATTCATCTGGATGAACGAAAGTTCCAGAATATCAAGGGAATTAACAAAAAGAAATACTAGAAAGTGGTCTAGTCATACCAGATTTTAAACTAGATTATAAAGCAGCAGTCATCAAAACTACTTGGAACTGGCTAAGAAATAGAGTGGTGGATCAGTGGAATAGGTTAGGTACACAAGACATAGCAGTCAATGACTATAGTAATCTACTGTTTCGTAAACCAAAGACTCCAGCTTCTGGGATAAAAACTCACTATTTGACAAAAACTGCTGGGAAAACTGAAAAACAGTATGGTAGAAACTGGTCATAGACCAATACCTTATACCGTATACCAAGATAAAGTCTAAATGGGATCATGACTTAGATATAAAGGCTGATACTATACGCAATATGGGAGAGCAAAGAAAAGTTTACCAAATTATGGAGAAGAGAAGAATTTATGACCAAACAAGAGACAGAATCACAAAATGCAAAATGGATCATTTTGATTATACTACAATACTGAAAAGGTTTTGTACAAAGCAAGCCAATACAACCAAGATAAAGAGGGAAGCAGAAAATTGGGAAATAATTTTTACAACCAGTGTCTCTAATAAAGGTCTCATTTCTAAAATATACAGAGATCCGAGTCAAATTTATAAGAATATAAATCACTGGGGCAGCTTGGTGGCGCAGTGAATAGAGCACCCAACCTCAAGTCAGAAGGACCCAAGTTCAAATTCAGCCTCAGACACTTAACACTTACTGGCTGTGTGACCTTGGGTAAGTCACTTCACCGAAATTGCCCTGCCTTCCCACCTCCAAAAACAAAAAAAAGACAAGAATAAAGTCATTTCCCAATTGATAAATGGTCAAAGGATATGAAAAGGCAGTTTTCAAAGGAAGAAAGTAAAGATACCTATAATCATGTGAAAAAATGCTGTGAATCACTGTTGATGAGAGAAATGCAAACTAAAAACAACTCTTAAGTACCACATCCTACCTCTCAGATTAGCTAACATGACAAAACAGGAAAATGATAAATGCTAGAGAAGACATGGGAAAACTGGAACACAGTATGCATTGCTGGTGAAGTTGTGAACTGATCCTACCATTTTGGAAAGCAATTTGGAACTATGCCCAAAGGGCTATAGAAATGTGCATACCGACTGGAGGCACAGTTACCACATCTATCAGGCCAGAAGAAAAAAAGGCTAAGAGAAAGGTCGGTGGATTTTGCTAACTGGGGAGGAGAAGAGCGGGTCCGGCCAGACTGCTCCCAGGGCAAGGAAGCAGTGGGAGGCGG
>JAQQSW010019757.1:0-10987 GCA_028646575.1 Pseudocheirus occidentalis
AAAGGTAACATTTGTATATTGTCTTGAGTTTTGCTAACTCTTTTATATCTGTTACCTCATTTGATTCTCAAACAACCCTGTGAGGTATCTTTATTACTATCCTGTTTTAAATTAGATAAAGGAGATTAAATATTTTGCCCAGTGTCACAACCTATACAACTTTAACTTATAGGATTTATAGCCTTTCGGGTATACATGGGACATTGAGAGGCTAAGTGACATATCTTTACTCACACACCCAGACTGCATCAGAAGCAAAACTTTCTGACTCGGAATTGCACTCTCTGTGTCCATCCACTAGGCCAAGTTATCTATCAATGCTGGCATGGTTTTTGAGAAACTGAAGTCAGTCCTACTTCATGGTAATGCATTAAGTTTGAAATGTAGTTGGGATGAAGGGAAGGAAATATGCAGTAATAACAAAATTCTAATGAAACTTGGTAGTCTCTGTGATGTCACCTTTCAGTCTGGTACATCAGGGCTCAGTTTTTGCATCACCTACAAAAAAGCTCCATCCAAGGCCAGAGATCTTGCAAGGGAGGCAAACAGAGGGCAGGAATCATAGCAACACTCTTAATGTTATAGGATTTCAGTGGACAAAGCCCAGTTCAGTTTCCTTTCATTGGTACCTAAGTCTATTTCAGAGAATGAATGAAGTGGGGGGATGGAATGGAGGAAATAATAAGTTTGAAGAAATAGGGTTAGAAGCAGGCTGGGATGGGAAGATGAAGGAGATTAATGGGCTAGTTTCTCCCCTTTTTGTAAATACAGTTTGAAAATCTACCAAAGATAGCCTTGACTGAATATAAACTTCAGCTTAGAAGACTTACTTACACAAGAATGGCATCTTTCTCTCTCAGTGAGCCACCCCCAGCTGACCCTGGGATCATGATGCCATTTTGAAACAAAGGAGATAGAGGGAGGGGGGAGAAGGAGGGGGAGTGAGAGAGGAAGAGAGAGAGAGAGACAGAGAGAGAGAGAGTAGGGAGTAAAAAGAATAAAGATATGTGTAAGGAGGGGAGAAAGATGATAGAGGAAGAAGTGAAAATGAAAAAGAAGGTAATAAGAGAAGAGAGATTGGAATAAAGGGGAAAGAGAGAGAAAAGAGGGAGTGTGAGATGAAAAAGAAGAAAATCTCAGTTCCAAAGTGTTATTCCTTTCTCTTAACAATAACTAATCATGAAGCCGGTCCGCAGTTACATTCACATGTAACATCACCAAAGTTACATACAGTAACACAAGTAATTCATTTTGTGTCCCATTTCCCAGTTATTACCAAAAATTAAAGAAAAATGACTAAAGCTGCTTTCTTTCTATCTTATTTAGTCAGATAGATAGATAGATGGATAGATAGATAGAGATGGAGATGGAGATGGAGATGTATTTATTCATATGCACACACATATATATACATATACATATATTATAAAGAAATATAGATACTCAGATATCTATATATCTATACCTATCTATCCATCTTGCTATGTATCTATCCATCTATATTGATGTTGCCTTTAAGTTTAACTCAGAGAAAATGGACAGTGTTTGCATCTAATTATAACTTATCTCTATGGGGATGGGAATTGGGTGGGGGGGGGAACATAGGAAGAGCTGTTGTAAATGTCTGAGAAATTATGGGCTTCATTATAAAGATGAGCTCTGTGATGATAATGACACTTGGCATTTACACATTTTATAGCCCCTCTCATCGGAAAAGCATGAAGTAACTTTCATATTATCACCAGTCTGATTACTGCTCGTCTCCTTGGAGTTTTGTCAGATAGGGGGAGGGGAAGGGCTTCACCCTTAGCAATTTTATAAGTGCACTACTCATAGAATGGAAGTCAAGTGAAAACCCCCTAGATAAACGAGGAGCAACTAGAGAAGTAAAGACCAAGAGTGACTTCAGATAGTAAATTTCTATTCTTGAGGGAGTTGGCTGGAAAACAACTACATGGCTTCACTTCTCTTGATTGAAGATTGACTATATTTTACTCCATGGTATTGCTGGGCAGACAACAGCTTGGCTAGCAGCATTTGGAACACCAACAAAAAAAAACCCCACAATTATTCACAGACAAAAATGGTAGATTTGAGATTGCAAGGATTTTAGAGGTCATCTAGTCCAAATTCTTGATCTTATAAGTTAGGAAAATGAGATGTGGAAAGGTTAAATTTTGTCTAAATTCACCCAGATTGTAAATTGCAGATCCAGCATATGAATACAAGATCCCTGACTTTGAATTCGAGATGTTTTTTATTATCTCACACAGATATTAACTACGTACTTCTTAAATTAAAGAGAATGCTTGTTTTATTTATTGTCCTACTACTGAGTAAATTTTGATGAATTCACTCGTATTTATTTTGCCAAGAACAGAGAGGAGTCAAGTAGTTAACTGACAGATGTACCATTGTAAGAGGGAAGCTGGTTTTGTAATTAGGAACTACAGGGTCATTATAGGAAGATGCTTTTGTGCTGGGGTCTAGAAGAAGTCAGATGCTCCACAATCACCCCTATCAGCAAAGCTTAAAAATGTACCAGTAAAAAGAGAAGAAGAAGAAAGGAAGAACAAGAAGAACAAGAGGAAGAACAAGAACAAGAATATGAAAAACAAGAAGAAGAAGAAGAAGAAGAAGAAGAAGAAGAAGAAGAAGAAGAGTATAATCCCTTGTAGACACATGCAGATACAGAAAGATTGCCAGAATCCTCCAGAGGACCAAGAACACAAGCAGCCCTAAGAAAATGGGATAGATCCAGGATACTTGGAGCCCAGTTGGTTTAGTCCCAAGTACTATGACAAGAGACAGACCATAAACAGAGACTACAATGACATGTGACTGGAGAAAATTGTAAGAGCAGCCCCTGAACCCAGAAAAAAAGAGGAAGGGTCCCAGGCAAAGCCTAATAAAGGGATACATGCCAGAATATTTTGTTAATAGGGATTTCTTTGGAAAAGCCCAGAACCAAATCAGCCTTAGAATCTCTTGAAGGAGAGAATTTTTCTTGGCCTTTACACTCATAATAAAGCAGGAATGCAATAGAGTAACTTTCACCCCGTTCAATCTAGTTATTGAAGATGCTGAGTTTAGCAAACCATGGAAAATGTAGACTAACCGGAAGAAATTCCTTGTCTTAGGATATTCCTAGGGCATAAACTCTGAGGAAGAGTGATCTTTATGAAATGCTCAAGGGGGAAGTGTCCTACTTAAAAGGATTATAATACTGACTGAAGGAAAAAATAGAACGAAAGAAAATTTACATTTTAGAACATATGATGAAAAATCCACCTATGGAGTGAATTCCTTGAGATTTAAGATAGACCAAACAGAAAATGATAGCCTAATTTATAAAATGGAAAAAAATGATAAAACAAAATCAAAACACTGAAAAAATAGACAAATATAGAAGAGATATTTTAAAAATCAAGGGAAATCAATGGAGAAATCATTGGGATAGCATTTTCTAGTAATTTTCAAATTAAAACTGCCCAAAACTTTTAGGCCAACAGTAATTGGGGATTTAAAAAGAGCATTCTGGTTTCTACAGAAATAAAACACAAAATGAAAACTTCCAGGATATCCAGAATACACATTCTAAATTTCTCTCTAGAGGGAGAGTAAAGGCTTAATTTGGCAAAAAGAAAGGGTTCAAGAGCCACAGTAATAATTAAAGGAGTCTTGGCAGCTACAACTATAAAGGAGGTGTGAGCATATAATAAACCAAAAGGTTAACAATGAATATCTTAGAATAAAGAATAATCTATCGGGTAAAAATAATATATTTGTAAAAGGCAGAAAAAATGGAGCTTTATTGAAACAGCAGTTTTCTACACATTCCTTATAAAAATACCAGTACTTGGTAGATATTTTTTATATGAGAACACATGAAAGATGTAAAAAGATGTAGGTTTGATTAATTGGAAAGACATATGAAGGAATGAATTATGTGCATGCTATTAGCAATATAAAAAAAGGTTTACTAAAAATAGATTCCTTCCCAGTACCTTATTCTTTTAAAGTTATACAGGAAATTAAATATAACAAAGGGCATTTGGGCCATTTTAATCTTTTTTGGTGATATTCTTGTTCAGTCATATCTAACTCTTTTGTAACTCCAAGAATTCTGGAGTGGTTTGACATTTCCTTCTCCAGTGGGTTAAAAAAAAACAGAGTAGGTGATTGGCTGAGAGTCACACCATTAGTGTCTGGAGTCAGATTTGAACTCGAGTCTTCCTGACTCTAGACCCAATTCTCTATTCACTGAGCCATCTATCTATATTTGATGGTCTTAGAAAAAGGTAAAAATGAGATAGACAGGGTATTATGGTGGGGAAGAAAGAAGGATACAGTAAATGAAAATTACTGTCATAATATGGATGTGTTAGATAAATGATATTTATTCAAAGAGTAGAGAGAATCTCATCTCTTAAAGCTAACTTTTATCTGAACTGGATAAAAGATGGAATAGATTCACATAAACACACACAAAGATCTTAGTGTAGAAATGCGTTAAACTCAAAAAGAAAATGGGATGGGACAGGGATCAGACACACACACACAATACACAGAGAGAGGAGAGAGACAGACAGACAGACAGAGACAGAGAGACACAGACAGACACAGACACAGACACAGAGAGAGAGAGAGAAAGAGAGAGAGAGAGAAAGAGAGAGAGAAAGAGAGAGAGAGAGAGAGAGAGAGAGAGAGAGAGAGAGAGAGAGAGAGAGAGAGTAGTTTAAGGTGTATCACAGAAAAAGTAATGGAAATGTCACAAGCAACACAAACTCTAGTGTTAAAGAGAATTTAGTGCATAGATTAAAATAAAAGGTAGAAAAAACTGGAACTTTTTTGTGGCAAGTGGAATATAAGTACAGTAAAATGGAAGCAATTCATTTCATTTTTAGATCATAAGAGTCAGAAAAATTCTTTCTCTTTTATCACCATCCTATTTTCACACAAAAGTATAGGACTAAAGAAAGGAAAAATTTACAAGGAAACATGATAAAGAGGAATATACAATTAACAATTTTTACTACAAAAGTAAGGGGGATGAATTCACCCAAAGCAAAAGAGCATATTAGAATAGATGAGAAAACATTATGGAACAATTAGCTGCCTAAAATAGTTTTAAAATATTAAAACTTAAAATAAAGAATCATATAGAGTTAAAAAAAGTGCTGGAACAAAATTAGTTTTGTTTCAACTAAACTCAAACAAAGCAAGGGGAACAATCATATCAAATAAGGCTACAGTAAATATAAACAGAATGGAATTAAATATGCAAAGAAATTAATTTATGCTGACAGATAGCCTAGATAATGAATCAATAGTAATAACACATACAGTATTACATAACATTTAAATAGTCAAAGAAAAAGTTAATCAAATTGAGAGATAGGTAGTAAATGCATAATAGTAGACAACCTCATTATTTCCCTTTCAGATTTAGACGAATCAAAACAAAAGACAAGTAGGATGGAAATTAAGGACCTGTATAGAACTTTGGAAAAATTAGAAATTCTAGATGCCTGGCTATTACTAAATGGTAAAATGAAGCACCTTTCCATTTTCTTTCCATCATAACCATATATTCTTATTATCTTAATTAAGAAGAGACAAAGTATGAACAAGCTGTTGTATATGAAAGTAATGGAGTATTTATAAGAAATTGTTTGTATAATAAATGTGTGCTTATAAGAAATGATGAGCAGGTAGATTTCAGGAAAAAAGGAACCCGGAAAGATGTACATCAGTTGATGCTGAGTGAATGGAGCAGAACCAGGTGGACATTGCACATAGTAACAGTAACATGCTGTGATGACCAACTATAATTGGCTTAGCTCTTCTCAGCAATACTATGATCCAAGACAGTTCCAAAAGACTCATGATGAAAAATGCTCTCCACATCCATAGACAGAATTCTCTATGGGGTCTGAATTTTCTTCTATTAAAAAAAAACAACTTTATTTTTAATTCACTTAAATTATCTTCAGCTTTGATCTAATCCTACATCTGTACCACACAAACTGCAAATGAGATTAAAATCTCACATTTTGAACTCAGTCATTTCTTTGCCCCATCTTTTAGGTCTGTTCAATTCTGCTGGGGTGGGGAAGACCAGAAGGAGAGGGAAGCTGTTTCAGTCTTCTCCTCTCCTCCAAATAAGCTATTAAAACACTAAAAGATGATGCTGTTGAAATGTCCCATTTAATATGCCAGTCAATTTGGAAGACACAATAATGGTCATTTAATTACAAAAGATGAGTTTACATTCCAGCCCTAAAGAAGGAAAATGCCAAATAATATACAAACTACCAAACAATTGTGCTCATTTCACATTCCAGCAAGGTTATATTTAGGATTCTATAAGTTAGACTTTGGCAATATGTGACTTGAGCACTACTAGAAGAGTAGACTGATTTTCAAAGAGGCAGAGAAACCTAAAGATCAAATTGCCAACATTCACTCTAGTATGGAGAAAGCAAAAGAGTTCCAAGATTTGGTGCAGTAGGAAGGATTACTTCTGCTTCATTGACAGCACTAATGCCTAGTCCTCAATGTGATGGGAGTTCCAGATGTTGCTACTTGTCTCTTGAGGAACTTAAAAGTGGGCCAAGAAGCAACAGTTATAACAGGCCATGGAACAATTGATTGTTTTAAGACTCAAAAAGGAGTACACAAAGGCTGTATATTATCATGTTATTTCTTTGAATTATAAGCAGAGCATACTGTATGAAATAACAGGTTGGGTGTATGAAAAGTTCAAATTGAATTTGAAGAAAAAATATCAATAATATTAGATATGTAGATGGTACCACAGTCATGGCAGAAAGTGAAGAGGAATTAAAAACCCTCTTGATGAGGGTGAAAAGGGAGTGTAAAAGCTGGCTTGAAGATAAACAATTTTTTAAAAAACCTAATATTTTGGCAACTTATACCATTACTTTCTGGCAAATGGAGAGAAAAGAAATTAAAGCAGTGTCAAGATTTTATATTCTTGACCTCAAGAATCACTGCAGAGTGACTATAGCCATGAAATTAAAAGACATTTGCTCCTTGGAAGGAAAGCTATGGTAAATCTGGACAGCATACTAAAAAGCAGAGACATCACCTTGCAAACCAAACTCCACATAATCAAAGCTATGTTTTGTTTTGTGGTTGTTTGTTTGTTTTTTCTCCAGTAGCAACATATGACAATGAGAGCTGGATGATAAGGAAAGCTGAGCACTACAAAATCAACATTTTTTAACTATGGTGCTCTAGAAGATTTTTGAGAGTCCCTTGGATAACAAAGAAGCCAAATCAATCAATATTTAAAGAAAATAATCCAGGATTAAATACTGAAAGATTTAATGATCAAATACTGAAGTTGAAACTTAAATACTTTAGTTATACAATGAGAAGACAGGACTCATTGGACAAGACCCTAATGTTGGAAAATATTAAAGGCAAAAGGAAAAGGGAATGGTAGAGAATGAGATAGATAAATAGTTATGGAAATAACTAACATGAACTTGGACTGACTGAGAGATGATTGAGGATAGAAGGGCCTAGTGTGCTATGGTCAATGACGTCACAAAGAGTCAGACATGACTAAAAGACTGAACACAAGCAATAAGGTAGAATTTGTTTTGCTGGATCATGAATATTTGTTATAAGGTCTTTCTTTATATTCTTTTTTCCTTTTTCTTTTCTTTTACTATTGTTTATTTTGGAGGAAGAGATAAGAGTGAAAATGATTATAAAATATTTTTTACCAAAATGAAAACAAAGGGATCGAAAGTTCTGGATTTGTATCCCTTGTTTATGAATTAGTATGTGAATTGCCTTGGAGAAGTCATTTATACACATTAACCTTAGTTTGTTGATTGGTAAAGGAGAGATTCAGATTAAATTCCCACTTCCCTTCCAACTCTAAGTCTATGTGTGGTCCTTGTTAGTGTTAGGGCTAATAAAATGATCCTCTACTTCTGCTGTACCTAGTCTCATTTAAGAAAAAAGTTAGCCTAAAACCTCAGAGTGACCAACTTCTGATTAAAAAAGAGAACATATGATACCTTAAGAAATTTCAGTCACAGATCTAGTAAGTATCTAAGGCAGGATTTAAACTCAGGTCTTCCTGACTCCTAGTCTACAACTTTACTACACTAAGTGAGATTTGAGCACTATTTATGGACTTGTCCTCATGGGCCTCATGACCCTAGATAAGAGCTGCCTTGATGTGCTGCCTAGTCCTGAACTTTTCTTCCTGCTGAGATCAACCTGGTTTACCTTGTCCAAGTGCAAATTGGAGTTTTCAGTTATCTATCAATGCATGCCCCGGCTTTAAAAAAAATCCCCTGGCACCTGTATTTCACACTAGTGCTCAGTTAGCTGGCTCCCAAGGAAGTTCAATGGCAGAGACCTACCTTCATTTGTAGGATGTCATGTTGAAGTCAGACTTCTGAGGCATAGATTTGTGTAGCCTTGTGGGATTCAGCTGGGCTTTGGATTGCCTATGACCCCCGTACTCTTACAACATCACAGAAAATACCATCACAGTCCCTACTAATTGGCCACCTTGATGTCAGTCACAGCATCAAGATCAAGGACAGAACTGATCTGGGAGAGTGAACTAATACACTCTCTCAGAGGTGGTCTCTCTGGGTCAGGTTAGCACCATGCTGAGAACACAGCATGAAAAACTTTGCTGCGCGACTGCCTGCGACATGTCTGTTGCATGCATGTGTGCAGGATAGGTGGTTCCAGATGTGACCCTTTCTTTACCATAAACAAAATCCAAATGGCCATCTTTCCATACCTATTACGTTTCCATCACATGAGGAAAATGTTAACCATGATGTCCAGGATTTAATACAGAAGAAGGCATTTAAAATAAGTTTCTGCATTTTAATTTTATTATTATATTATTTTTAGGCAAGGGTCTCACAACTAAATTTCAGTTATGAGAGAAGACTAAGCTTTACATTGAGTTCATGTGATAGGCACACAAATACTCTAATTAGATTGTAATTTTTGAGTGGAAAAAGCCTATATCTTTGTGCATGCAATGTACAAATCAGCTGCATGCAAAGCAAAAAAGATGATGGAGGCAGCAAAAAAAGAAAGATGAGATAAAAATGATTGATATATTTTTGATAAAACTGGCAAAGTCAAATAAGAAAAAAAGCAGGCTACCAGTGGTTAGAGAATGGAATCCTCTAGGCAAGAATGAAAATATGTCAAAGTCTGAAACCCAGGGATCTATAGCTTTAACACTCAAAGAATTCCTCCTTGCTAAGACAATTGGGAGTCAGGTGCAGGATGGATTATCCGGGACCTATTAAATGGTAAGTGAGGGATCTCGTAGAATGAATTAGCCAAGAGGCTATATAGATAGAAAATATTTTTTTCTCAAATCGGAATCCAATACCTCATAACTATAGTCTGGAAATGAAGAATCAAGAGACCCATGATAGGGAACAATGAAACTAGAATAACAATTTAACATTCCAGTCCTGAAATGTGAAGTTGGGGAAAGGGGACACAAGAAGAAAAGATCAAAGAGTTTGTAGCTAAGGATCAAGTTTTAGCCACATTCTACTATTCCTTGAGGTGTGCTATGGCTAGTAAGCATAACAAGGGAGGGCATGATTCTTTTTAGCCAGCTCTTTTGATTCTCCAATATTCTACATTTTAATTTAAGGGTCAGAGAGGTGATTGGACTCCCCTAGACATTTCTCAAGATTTAGCAGGTAATTCTCTCTAAATGAACAAATATATGGTAAAAATTACCACACACACACACACAAACACACACACACACACACACACACTTAAAAATAAGTAGTAGTAGCTGTTGAGATATTTGTGGTAGTTGTTGAAAGTGGTAGTTGTTGAAAGAGATTTGTTATTACAGTGATGATTTATACCCAGGTGAATGTCAGATGAATAGTAAGATCTGGGATTATTCATGTTGCCCACAGATTCTTCACATACTGGCAGAAGTAAGATAGACTCCTCCAGAGGCTTAGACATTTTAATGCTCTTTCAATAGACTTCCAACCTGTATATATCAGAGCATCTACAAGAGGGCCACAAGATGAGTCTTTCAACAATGTATTTGAAAGCTAGATTTTCTCTTCCTATATAGTGAAAAAAGTTCTGTGTCGAATGAAAATGTTTATCAGTGGTTCCCTATAGATCAAATGCTATTAGAGATTTAAGTGTGCTAACTGTCCTAGGGGTTAATCTTGTCTGAGGTCATGGATAGTTTTCCCATAGTCATATTTTGTTTTATGCCCTAGCACATACTCATGATTCTCAGTGTACTTAGATATAGTTGCCTGATGATCCAGGGAACCTATGATGGACTGGTTCTCATAATTATCCCCCCGCAAAAGAACGATCATGATCAGGCAGTGACCTTATGAGGTGGTGATAATGTCAAGGTGGCAAGAGTAATTTTGAAAGATCCTAGCCTAAAGAGTACATGGGGGATGGGGAAAGAAGACAAACCTTATGTATAAAAAATAAGGAAAAAAATCTTGCATATTTGATGAGAACTTTTTTGAGGCTACATGTGGCTATGCTTAAATAAGATTATTCTTACCCTGAAAGCAAAAAGGATTACAATAAACTATATAAAACACAAAACAATTTACTCAGGAAAGAAGTTTTTCAAAATGTATTTCAGGTAAAGTAGATAAGAAGTAATAATAAAAACAACCAAGAGCAATAATAATACCAGTTGAATTCATCACTTAATCTCACTTTTGTAAGTTGCAATACTTACATGAGTAGTACCTAGAAATATGAGTTGAGTTATAGCAATGAAAATAAGGCACTGGTTGATTTTGAAAATGCCATCCAAGATACCAAGATGTCTGCTCTGTTCACAATTAAGGGAGACAGTTGTAGGGAATTGAGGGGTAAAATGGCAAGCAAAAAAAAGTAGTCAATACCTTGGTTCAGCTATTTAATTATTTAGCACCCTGTTTCAGTT
>JAQQSW010019758.1:0-10986 GCA_028646575.1 Pseudocheirus occidentalis
AGGGAAACTAGGTCATTCCTTTTGTTAACTGATTGATTGAATCTCTCTTAGGGAAACTAGGTCATTCCTTTTGTTAATTGATTGATTGAATCTTAAAATGTGAAGCAGGTTTCTCCCTTAGGGAAACCAGCTGATTCTTCTCTTGTTCCTTGTTCCTTTCTGTAATAAGATATAATATTGAGACTTTCCTTGTTCTGAAGATTGTATATATTATCATGAACTGTTGAAACTGTGAACATTGTACTGAATCTGATTTTGTAATGGAATAGAGTGTTCACTAATACTGTGTAATCCGAATCTTAAAGGCTGTTCACAGTAGCATTCTCTCAGGAATCTACTGCTGATTGGCTTTATGTACATTCAACCCCAAGATTTTTCATGTCGCTTACTTAGCAAAAATATATTACCAATACATTTCGTTACATAGGTCAATGGGAATTTAGGAGTAGCTGATGCAGTAACAGATGTCAACAGAACTTTGCAACAATATAACAAGGATAAGAGAAAATAAACATATAAAATAATATCTTAATGTGTATGTGGGGGGGGGTTGAACACAAGCTCCCCTCATTCCCCCCCTCAAATGAATGGGACTCATAATCTTGGGGAATGTGGCAAATATCTCTTCCCCATAGCTATTTCCTGCTTAAATTGGATGTGGAGCTGTCTCTGTCCCAAGAGGTCCAAGTTGAGAGGTCAGTTCTTTATCTGGTATCTAGAGCTTGGTCAGTGTCAGGTACATGGGAAACCATCATAGTCATTCATAATCAGGCATCCGCAGGTGAAGGGTACTGAACCTACAGGAAACAAATCTTACAAACAAGTTTCACAGACAGAAATCCAAAAAGAAATAAGTATAGGGTCAGCCATGCTTTTGGAATCCTTAAACCCACTATCATAGCCTCATTAACAGTAGAATATATGAGTTAAAGGTATAATATAGTAATCATCTTCTCCTGAATAAACAGCAGTTAACGGTAATATCTTTCCCAGATATCATAATCTCCACAGCCTTTGGAATATTGTTTGGCTTCCACTTTACCAATACTTTAGCTCCCAAACCCTTCAGTTCCTCTGATAGTTATTTTAGGAGGTTCAGTTTTCAGAAGGTGTATTGTTTCACAAGGAATAATGATCACTTGAACTATCCTATCATTTTTGTAAAACTATATGGGTTCTTCACCTAAATGTTTGAATGTCACGGTAATTTCTCCTTAATAATTAGAATCTATCACTCCAACCAATACATACATTCCTCAAGCTGCTAATCCTGATTTAGGTAATGTTTGTCAAAGTTATTTTTAGGGATTCCAGTACAGAATTTTCTTATTTCTTTTCTATCCTAGAAAAAGCCCTCTAAACAATGTAAATTAGATCCTACCAAATCAGGTATTCTTGGATACAATGCTGGGACATCATACCTCACAGTTCAGTACTCAATATTTAGCATTTTATGTGTTTGCTCTTTTCTAAATTGCAAATTTTAGATCATTATTCAGGCTAGAGTTGTACTTTTTTCCCAAGATCTATTACTCAAATTACACATTTCAGTGAACAACTTTTCTTTCCAAAGTTGATATGAATTAATAGAACTTAACTTCCTTAACTGTTCTTTCAAGAATGCATTCACTCTTTCAAGCAACCCAGATGTCTGTGGATGATATGGAATATGATATATCCATACCATATTATTTAATATACAATATCTCTTCATTTCATTATGTTTGAAATATAACCCATTGTCACCTTGTATCTGCATTGGGGTTTCATATTATAGACTTATGATATCTGGAGTTTTACAGGTTTTTTCAGAATGGTAATTCTGATAAGGACAAACCACGAGTACACCTGAAGGTGTGAGAAATCTGCACACAAGGATTCAGGAGGATCTGTAAGGGCAGTCCTTACCTCCCTATTCTGTCCAATATCAATCCCCCTTTCTCTGTACATTTCATATAGCTCATTAGTTGGAATACCATCAGCAATGCCGAAATCAACCCCTGTTCTCAAAAGGGCAATAAACTACTCCTTGTTAATCTGCTCCAACTTTGAATCTGCTGGCTCTTTACTCCTCTCTCTCAAGGAAATTTATCTTTTTCCCATTCTCCAAAGTCACTTAGTTGTGAAATCTCCTCCAGCATTTCTAAAAGAGAGTGCCCTAACTCCCCAATTAGTAGATACAGAATTTGATGCTTTTAAGCAGGAGGAGCTGTTTTTATTATGATATTTATATGAGAAACTGCTTAAAGGGATGCCATGACATGCATTTACATCTCCAACCATTATAGCAGTTTTCATTACCTCTTCCTTTAATTTTCACACATAGTCTCTGAGGACCAGGATCTCTCTCCACTAGGTCACATAGAATCAGTGGGATACATTTTAATGCATCCATGGGCAGCTAAAGCTAACATATTGATCAGATTGTTATCCCCTTGAATATAGTAATCTCTAAAAGCTTGCTGGGCAAAAGAATTCTGACTAATACTTATAAAATTCAAGCAATCAACACTATCTGCTCATACTCCTCTGATGCCTTCATCACTGATTCTCTCCATCCAAGACTAATGATTCTCCCATCCTTGGGGTAAATCTGCTTAATATATCAGTAACCTCCTGCTGAATGAAATCCTCAATTATCTCCCTGAACTCTGTTTGGCCCCCATGGTTCTCCTGCTTCCTTCTTAGTGTGGGCGGACTTTTGCTCTTACAAACGACTCCTCATTTACCTTTGTTATCATTTTCCACCCACACAATTTCCTGACAGCTATTGTCAGGGCAACTTGGTTCAGACTCTGCCAAAAGTGTATGAACCTTCTTGCTGCTACTTTTCTACTTCTTTTTATGAGTCAAACCCCAATAATCCTCTTTTCTACCACCTGAAACCCTTCAGCTTACTCTTCTAAAGGAGAGCCAAAATGCTTTATTACATAAAATTTCTGATTCAAAACAGTTAATTTTCACCTAATTTTTTCTTGTAGTAGCTGTTGTCTCCTTTTATATACAATATGGTAACCTGATGGTAAAATCCAGCCTCTTCTACATAGCCCTTCCAATTCTCTCCCTTGTTTTACTTGTATTACTTGTAAACATGTTTCTAAATCTCTAGTTTGTTATTTCTGTAGCCTTGGTTCCCAGTTTTCACAGAGCCCTATACTTTTAGCCCATTCCTTTGCTAGGGAGGAATAAGGTAAATCCTCCTATCCTAGGATAATCATTTTTTCTTTTCAATTCCTTCTGCCTCCAAATAAGTGTCCAATAATTTGTGATTCCATCCTTGCTGCCAAATGTAACACCAACACAAGATTCACAGCACTGATGGTGAATATAAACATGCCATCATAGTTCTCAACCACAAGATATAACAAACTCTCCATGTCGAAGACCTTTATGTAGACACCAGAAAACCAAATTCCAATACTAGAAATTCAAATGCTTCATAGTAGCAAAGAAGTTAATAGCGCAGTATGAAGGCATACCATCCTTTAGCACAGTGGTTCTCAACCTGTGGGTCATGACCCCTTTGGGAGTCGAATGGGGTCACCTAAGACCATCAGAAAACACATATTTCTGATGGTCTTAGGAACTGAGACACCGCTCCTCTATCTGTCTCCAGGCAGGTCCACTTACATGCAGATACGCCCACATACGAGTATTAAAGGGTCATGGCATTAGGAAAGTTGAGAACCACTGATTTAGCTTTTCCACAAACAAACACTTACAAGCTTAATTGTCCCAGCAGCCTAATTGTCAAACTCATGAGCCTAGCTCTTCCTCTGGGGTCATCCTCTCTCCCACTCTCTAGCTGCTCTGACTTCCAGCTTCCTGTGGGTTCTTTTCTACCTTTCAGCAAACTCCTCCCACCAAAGGCTCCATGTGATTACATTCAGCCTATTAGAGGTCAGAGAAGATCTTCAGATTCCCTTAGGCTTATTAAAGGGCAGGGAAGAGCTTCAAATTCCTGTTACCATTGTACCAGCAAATCTAAGCATACTTCAGATGAAAAAAAAAATGAATACTTGATCATCTGTCAGATTTTCAGGACACTTAAAAAAAAAGAAATAAACTTTTAATTCAATAGAAGATTTGACATACAAGAGCCAAGATAAATATAAGGTACATAATTACAAGGGACTAAATAAAAATAGAATGTTTGCTTTTTGTGTCTGGAAAATTCAAAACCTCTGTCTCAGATTGTTAGTACTAATTAGGCAGCTTATAAGAAAATTGTGGTAGACTTGAATATGATATGACTTAAAAATTAAAACCATTCAAGACAGCTCAAAGAGTAGTTATCTTATACAAATGAGGTGCAAGAGGAACAACCAATGCAAAGAAAATAGATGGGGGAGGAAGGCTGTTAGTTTTGAAAATCTACTTTCATTGGGAATAGGTTTAAGAGTGGAAAATACATCTAGAAGAGTATAAATGTCTTCTAATAAGAAAAAGAAATAAAATTCTAAGAGGATAGGAAGTAGGGAGAGAATAAAGGGAGTATCTTTAGAGGGGAAGAGGATGGAAGAGGTCAAAGCAGTATACGAAAGGGAGTTTAGATTTAGAGGAATGGGAGAAAAAGGGAGAGATTGCTGGAGTGGAAGTAGGTTAGGTAATAGAAAGCAAGTTAGCAGGTAGAATTAAAGGAGGGGAGTTAGGAGAGATAGGAAAAAAAGAGATATTCACAAACATTAAAACAAAATTAAGAGTAGAATCTCTTAGGTAAAGTATATGTTTATATATGTATATGTGTTCATGTGTGTGTATATATAAATATATACATATAAATATATCCATGCTGAATTGTAGCCTTGGGGTGGTGGGTAGGGGAGAGGAAGAAGGAAAAAAGAACAAAATAAAAAGTGTACAGCGAGAACAAAAGAAAGTCTACAAGGAAGCAAAGAAAAGATGGACAGCTTTCAACTTAATATACAGTATTTAATATATAGGATTTCTAGATTAGCTATTGCTTTATATTTCAAATCCTCTCCTATGTTCTGTTGTGCACATAACATGCTTTTTTTCTTTTCTCATTTTATATTTAAGCTTATAATGTTTCTTTTTCTTTTCTCATTACGTAATTAAGTTTTAGTGTTTGTCTAAAATGAAAAAAAAAGTAACAAAGATGGGATATGGAATATCCCTTGTAAGGAAGAGCAAGTATGTTGGCATGCTTGGATCACACAGATCATAAAGGGGAGTGAAATTTGCTGAGACTGGAAATACAGTTGTATGCTAGGTTGTCACAATAAATGAAAACACATACATGATTTTAATACAAATATGGGATATTTTCTGAAAAGAGTCTACAAATAAACATGTGTATGTCAAAAATTCTCAAACTACTTAATTCTTTGTCTGCCTCTGTCTCCACTTCTTTCTCTTTGACTCTCTCTGAATCTCTTCCTTTCTGTCATCTGTTTTGTCCATTATTATCTGCCTCTTTCTCTGTCTTTATCTCCTTCTGTCTTTGTCTCTGTGTGTCTCTCCTCCTTAGTCTGTCTGTTTGCCTCTGTCTGTTCTTCTGTCTTTCTCTATGTCTCTGTCTCTCGCTCTGCCTTTCTGTTTCTATCTCTGTCTCTCTGTCTGTCTGTCTGCCTCCACAGCTCACCTAATTTCCATCAATAGACACTGCAACTCTTTAGTATCTTATTGTAACTTCAAAAACCAAATTAATCCTGTTGTGCTTAGGATGTTGTAGACTTTGTGAATTTACATCAAATCCACAGATCAGTGGAATAGTAGAGAAAGGGAGTGTTTTAGAATAAGAATACCTGGTCCCAGTATTTAATAATTTTGTGACTCTGGATGAGTCATTTCATTGCTGTTTCCTCTTTCTCAAACTGGATTTGCTAATACATGATACATCATAAAGATGATGACTAAAGGTAAGAAGAAAGATCATCTCATGGGATATTTGGTTTTCTCACCTACTGGTATTCATGAAGAAGAAAAGCAAAATGGTGATCATGAAGGTAATTTTACTTTAAGGATAAATATCTGTGATAGAATTAAAAATAGAGAAAATATATAAAGCACGCTACATGATCTTCCAAAACAAAAAAAAAATATTTATCTGGACATTCACTGATTGTCTTGAAACACTGGAAACTGAATCATGTAAAAGGCTTACTTAAAAGGCTAAAAAAAAAAGACTACTTAAATGGCACACATATGAGTCTGTTTAGGGTTTATTTTTGTCTCAAGATGTGATTTCACTGTTATATGGAAATAAGTATAGAAACTTTCTTTGCATCTCACCTGTAAATAATGATTTTAGAGACTTGCCTACTTACTTAAATTGTAAATTATTTTGGTAGTGAGTGTTGGAGGTAGATTTTTATACCCAGGTGTTTCTTACTCCAAGGCACTTCTTACCTTCTATCCATTATAACACTCTATATCTGAATTAATTTTTTTCATAAGCATAGGAAAAAAAATTCACTGACAGGGAACGATCAGTTACTAATGTGGGAGTCATTTAACAGTTAACTATTTAGATAAAATATTCAGTTAAATACCTTAATTGGTAGCAGCTAGGTGGCATAGAGGTTAGAACTGTGGGCCTGGAGTCAGAAAGATTTGAGTTCAAACCTGGCCTCAGACACTTCCTAGCTATATGATCCTAGGTAAGTCACTTAATCCTGTTTGCCTCAGTTTCCTCATCTGTAAAAGGAGCTGGAGAAAGAAAAGGCAAACCACTCCACTATCTTTGTCAAGAAAATCCCAAATGGGGTCATGAAGTGTTGAGCATGATTGAAAAGACTGAACAACAACAAAAAGCCAAATTATTCACTACTTAGCAAAAAAAAAGAAACAATCAAGACCAAATTAGGACAATAGTGAGAAAACCAGATGTGAAATTTTAGCAACTACAAGAAAATCTGATTAAGCAAACTATTTATATAAATGGCTTTATATAGTTGTATTAAAATAAAGTGTTGATATATAAATGATATATTATCATTTCCTGTACAGATTTGATCAATGTAAAATGATCATCATAACAAGGAAGCCCAAATTGCAGAGACCACCTCTGACAGCAGAACCTTCCTAAGCAGGAAGAAGAAATGGTCAAGGGTAATGTCTCTCTGGAGTAGAGATGCATTTTCACATTATTGTGGAATGGGAGAATATGATGTGTAGTATTCTCTCACAGACATCAAAAGATAGTAGAGGGATAAATATGCCTAGGGAGAACATGGAACAAGAATGACCTAATTCAGATCACCTGAAAACTAAAGTGTAAGGAAGATAATATTAAAAATAACACATTTAATCTATTGGCTGGGTCCTTTGTGGAGAATTTAAAGAAAAACTAATGGATCATAGGGTTGCAGTATAAGAAGGTATGGATGAGCTGCGGACCGGTTGAAGGAGTACCTCCAACTCATATGGTCATGAATCTATTGAAACACTGAAGTGCTGTTATTGTGTTTTTCCAAGTGTAGGGAAGTAGACACAATAGAGGCTTTCATTTAATTGTTCCAGGGCGCAGGAGTGTTTGTGTAAAAGTGGGTTTTAAGGGTCTGCATGGCAGTAAGGGAGGGTAAGGTGACAGAAGCACTTTGATTACTAATTGAATGTTAATATCCCAAAGACCTCAAATACAGAATACTTAGGCAACAGACATTTATTGAGTACATTCTCTATGCCAGGCACAGTACTAAGTGCTAAGGATAAAAAGAAAGGCAAAAGATAATACCAGTTTCCATGAACCTCACAGTCTAATAGGTACATGTGTCTATTATTGCAAAGTTCATAAACATATGTATATTTTAAGTCATACCAATCTCTTAAAATAAGGACACTATGAAGTTAAGTCTAACATAAACCTAAATTATATCATTTAATGTGTTGTTTTGTTAGGATACATCCTTATTAGTTTTCTTCAATATGTAAGATGAATTCAGAAAGGTGTCCATTTCCAGTATACCAGGTGTCCCACAGCTACACTTTTTCTTTTTCCTTTTTCTTTTTACTCTTTTGTCTTTTGTAATTTGATTGACTTAAAGGCAACTTCTAACAAGATTCATCCATTTATAATATCAGTAAATTCTGAAACAACAGGGGTTATTCTCTGAGTTTTTTCTCCAACAATATTTATCTAAAACAGAAAAATATCTAAAAAGGGGGACTAATGAGAAATTTTAAAAGGATTGGTTTTTTTATTTCTTTGTTGGCATACAATCATTATGGCTGAAATTGGATTATTTCAAATGTGATTTCACATATGTCCTTTCTTAGAAAAAGAAACTACTGTAAGATAAATTTTTTGCTTTTATTAGTATTCTCTGTGATTTAGAGTTGTCAGCTAAACCCAAACCTTCCCGTGGGAAGCTTTTTGTATCCATAGCAACAATATCACAGTTTCCAATATCTGCATAATGAAGTGCTGACATATTCCAAAAACAAGGTGCTAAGTGAAGGTTTGTTTCACTAATTAGGTGGAAAAAGTAATTAGTTTCTTCCTGATTAACAGTGGCACAAGTAATTCACCCAACAAACTTAGGAAACTTTCTTAACAAGTACCTTTATATCTTGAATGACTGGGGGCAAATGTCTTTTTTTAGTGATTTATTGGACAACCAAGGAACATTTAAGTCTCTGATGACATCTTACTATCTAGTACAGCAGTTCTCAACCTGTGGGTTATGTTCAATTTAAATACATCAATTTAAATACATATCAGATATTTACATTATGATTCATAACAGTTGCAAAATTACAGTTATGAAGCAGCAACGAAAATAATTTTATAGTTGGGGGGTCACCATAACATAAGGCATTGTATTAAAGGGTCATGGCATTTGTAAAGTTGAGAACCACTGATCCAGTAGCATGTGTGTTGTAGGTCTGGAGGAAGACAGAGAGAGAGAAAGACAGAGAGAAAGAGAGAGAGAGAGAGAGAGAGAGAGAGAGAGAGAGAGAGAGAGAGAGAGAGAGAATATGTATGTTTAATGAAATTGTCAGAGAATAGCACACTGTAGGTACATGGAGAGAGAAGAGAATAGAAGGCAATACTTTACTACACTCTTGGGTGAAAAACAAAATGAACCAAATCCTAAAATGAGTTATATCTAGTTGGAGTAGAACTATTGCCAGGTCATTAAGTAGAAGCAATGAAAGAGAAGAAGGCACAGTTTTGTTTTGTTTTGTTTTTACCAAAGTAGCCTATATGTGCATGGTAGTGAGAGATATTAGTTAGGGATATGCAACTATGCTCATATTGATTATTTTTATTGACTATGCTCATTATGATGTTTTGTCACAGAATCATTGATCTAAAGATGGAAGAGATATCAGTGTGAATCTAATTTTAATATCATCATTTTTCAGATGAGGAAAGGTCTTGCCTGAAGTCACATAGCTAGTATGCATCAGAGGTGGAGGATGAGCACAGGTATTCTGATATCAGAATAGATATGCTTTAACTACACCCTGCCCGTGGGCCTTTTTCCCCTAGTAGTGGGTGAGATACAAGCAATGTTGATGTAGTGTCATAAAACATGAATCCTGCTCTAGATCACAATAACTTATTATGAAAGCTATGATCAAATACAATCTCTGGCCACTTGTCTAAAATGTCCCAAATGAGCTCACTCTCACTTCCCCATGCTTAGTGAAAGGTCTTAATCTTTGGCATCAGGCATATAGCAGTTGATTCTGAAAGATGCATAATCTTACTTTCTTCTAAATTCTTTTAGATTCCCACATCAAGACCAGTCTTAATGTTTATTTATCTTATTATTTGGCTTAATATTTATTTATTCAGAATGTCCTTAATATTCATCTTAGGTATTAATATTCTGAATATTATAGAAATAATATAGAAATGCTCAGTTCAGTTCAAGTGAAGTCATTTTCTCTGTATCAGCCTAGTTTATAGTTAACATTTATATACATTTACTCTGTCCCAGGCACCATAATATGTATTTTAAAATCATTATTTCAATTGATTCTCACAACAATCCTGGGAGGTTGGATGCAGACAGAGCTAATGACATTCCCAGGGGCACATGTCTAGGAGGCATCTGAGGCCAGATTTGATTTCAGGTCTTCCTGGCTCTAGACCTAATACCCTGTTCACTGTTCTACCTAGCTAACAAATTTCTGCATTCTATGGAGAGATGAAAAAGATAAGTCCTCCAGTCTCACTCCTACCGTACTATTCAGATAAACACTGCCATAGAATTCCTGAAAACTAGAAAATGGGAAGTAGAGGAACATTGTGTCTTTGTGGGCATGTGTGTGAAATATGGGAACTTTCATATATGAAAGGAAAAGTAACCCTGATTTATATGGCAAAAAACAAAGGACACTAAAACAAATTACAAATTGTAACATAGTAGTAACTAGAGTTCACATTTGCCAGTGGTATAAAGACTATGGCAGATTCTTCCCAAATGTTTTCCAAGTTCAGACTATGGAAGTTTGAAGGGAATTGTCTTCAGGATGCCTATAATGAGATGACTTCCAAGATCTATTCCTAGGAAGAAATGAGTAAATTATTTTTGTGAAGACAGCATTTAGTTCTACATAGTAGGGAGAAGAGACCGATTTGGGGCTGGTATGAGATTTTTAACAGGAGGTAGGATTTGAATTAGGTTTTATAAGATGGTTTGAATTTGGGAATAGGTGAAATTGAGATTTGTTTTTAGGTAGTAGATGTGTTCCAGGTAATAATAGCCAAGGGAAAGATACAGAGGAAGAGTGAACATGACTAAGAATGTAGCTAGTGGCAAAATCACTTGATTCTAAGCCTGGAAAATACTCCCCAAAGTCTGATAGACCCCCTAACTCTAGTCAAGATCATACTAAATACTTCTCAGGCATCTAGATATTAAAACTAAATTTTAAAGTGCTTCATAGTCATTCTTATTACCTACACAATCTTTCCATGGTTTATCTATATTTGAAATGAAGAGTAGTAAATTTATATTCTAATAATTATTATTTTCTGTCACTTTGATATAAAATGTGACAGTCAAC